>JACBKR010004254.1:0-24873 GCA_014218235.1 Colocasia esculenta | reverse complement strand
AAGACAACATTATATTTCTCTTCAGTGTCATTGTTTGATCCGACATCTATTGTCATGACACAACATATGGAATTGTCGATGTCAAGCATAAGTCCAAGTTGAGTACATACGAGCCATTCATACTGGCGGCACAAGCGCAACAAGTTTATTATTCAAATTATTCATCTGAAATTAGAGATTGGTGGGCTGCATGTAGAGTGAAATCAAGGTTATTCCCCTGAGTATGAGCTTCTGCCGCCTGATGATGAGCTCGACGGTGTTAATGACAATTATTTCCAATCGAAAGGAGTGACGCACAGAGTTGGCAGTTTCTATGCAGTTCAATATTCATGATATAAATGAAACAATTTGCTTACATAAGGATAACGAACAGGAAGAAGTTGACCCAAATGCCCTTGAGCGAGAGGTGGAGTCTGATGTGGATGAAGACTCCCCGCATGAGGAGGATGAATTCCAAGATGATGAAGAAGATGATGCTGAATTAAACATGTCGGAAGCATCTGATGTTGAATTACGATAATATACCCTATATTTTGTAAGAACTTCGTGTTATTGCTAATTTATTTTCATATTAATTGCTACTTCATTTATTGCTGATGACAATTTGGATGTATGTTTATTTATCTCAAGAGAGATATGGTACGTGGAGGAGGAGTCGGACAGTCTACGTCACGTAGAGGGTCCGAGACCCCGTCCACGACATGTATATGTATATGTAAACACAATACTCTATATATTATTTTCATAATAAATTCACGACAGATCTAACGTACAGCTCATTTTGCAGGGTCTGCCTCCCCGTCTGCGCCGTCATCCCAGCGACAGGTATATACATATGTACAGAAAGAACCACATTTACGTTATTGTTCATATTTAATTCACGAGATATAACGTACATACAATTTTGCAGGGTCTGCCTCCCTGTCGACGCCGGTCATCCATGCGGCAGGTATACGTATATATTGTTGTTCAAGTTAAATTCATATTTTCTAATGTGTAAAAAATTTTTCAGCGACCGCCTCCCCGCCGAGCACGGGAGCAGTGCCACCTTTCCCTCTTCCTCACCACCAGGTACGTGTCAGCTTCCATACATTAGTATGTTTGTTGTCTTGCAATTTATCGAACAATAGTGTGCTTAATTGTCTTCAACAGAGGTCCAGGGTCCGCATGCAGCAGCGGATGAGGGGGGCCCTCAGCTACCGGGACAGCATCCATGCTGGATCTCCGGGTAAAGTTGATCAGTTCAAATTTACTTTATTTGTTATTGATGTTATACATTTCATGTACAAAATTAATGTGCAATTGCAGGGGAAGATAGATCCCGTTCTGCTTCCCGTCATATTACGACGCTGGTCCATGCACATATTCCAGGACCAGTGGACACATGGAGAGAGTTCCCGGTGCCCGTCGGGATCAGTTATTTGACATGTTCACGGTATTTTTAAATCTTAGATAACTCTGTCATTTATTAATTACTATCCATGTTCGTGCAGAAAGCTGAGTAATTTCATTTCTTTACAGCGGAGGTTCACATTCACGAGACCCGAGGATCTCCCTCGAGCTCGAGCCGTCTGGGAGTCTACTGCCCAGACTAATTTAAGAAAGTCGATGTGGGAGGCCCGGGACAAGGCGCAAAAAGCACAGGCAATAGGGATCCTAGGGCTTGGCTTGATGACGGCCCTTCTTGGCTGAGGAAGGATTATTGGCAGTCCCTTTGTGAGCGATGGGCTGCTGGACCATGGCAGCAGCGGTCACAGGCGGCCATACGCAACAGATCAACTCATCCGGAGAAGAATGTGCATACTAGTGGGTCCATATCTTATGCGACCCACAGTCAAAAATTGGTAAGCATAATATTGTTCAATTGTTTAGTACATTGATTATTATTGTCAAACTAACTACGTCCGTTGAATTATAAGCATCACGAGCTCGAGCGTGCCCCTACCTTTCGCGAGTTATTTGATCGGACTCATAAGCGGAAGGGGACGGATGACTATGTTAGCGAGAGTGCCCGCACGATCGTTGTAAGTCAACCTATAAATTTTGAATTCAATTATGATATTAAATTAATTTTTATTTTTATTAATTTAATTTTAATTTATTTTGCAGGAGAGGTACGACAGGACGATGACAGAGCGTTATGCAGAGGGCACTCCTCAGCCAGACTTGGATGCAGAGGCATGGGTCGAGGCAGCGGGAGAGCCGAGGAAGGGGCCGAGTGTACGGCTTTGGGGATAGCCTGGATACTCAACCAGTGTTGTCCTCATATGCCAGTTCGATCGCTCCTCCGGCACACGCGAGTTCATCTTCTGCGCCGCCCGTCAGTGGTGTAGAGGACATTAGAGGCATCATTCGGGAGGAGCTACGTACAGAGCTACAGACCCAGCGGGAAGAGCTACAGACGCAGCGGGTAGAGTGCAGGTGCAGCGGGTAGACATAGAGCGCAGCGGGCACAGCTACAGACGCAGTTCAGCGATATGCTTCAACAGTTCCTCTCAATAATGCAGGGAGTACGCCCCACACAGCCAGCAGCTCAGGTCAGTATTAGTATTAATTTTATATACTTAGGATTGGGTTGGGCATTCTCCGACACGACGGGGGTGGGTTAAAGCGACGTGTAGAAACTGACGGAATCCAATTTGGATCTCCGGATTGGCCGGGCCATTCAAACGACCGATCTAAAAACACCCAACTTCAATAAAAGCCTTAACACGCAAACCCGGGGGTCCAAAATCCCAAATAGGGATCGGATCGACGTGCCGTTCTCTCCGACACGACCGGGTGGGTTAAAGCGACGTGTAGAAACTGACGGAATCCAATTTGGATCTCCGGATTGGCTGGCCATTCAAACGACCGATCTAAAAACACCCAACTTCATATAAAAGTCTTAACACACACAACCCGGGGGTCCAAAATCCCAAATAGGGATCGGATCGACGTGCGTTCTCTCCGACACGACCGGGTGGGTTAAGCGACGTGTAGAAACTGACGGAATCCAATTTGGATCTCCGGATTGGCCTGGCCATTCAAACGCCGATCTAAAAACACCCAACTTCATATAAAAGCCTTAACACGCACAACCCGGGGGTCCAAAATCCCAAATAGGGATCGGATCGATGTGCCGTTCTCTCCGACACACAACGGGTGGGTTAAAGCGACGTGTAGAAACTGACGGAATCCAATTTGGATCTCCGGATTGGCCTGGCCATTCAAACGACCGATCTAAAAATACCCAACTTCATATAAAAGCCTAACACACACAACCCGGGGGTCCAAAATCCCAAATAGGGATCGGATCGACGTGCGTTTTCTTCGACATGACCGGGTGGGTTAAGCGACGTGTAGAAACTGACGGAATCCAATTTGGATCTCGGATTGGCCTGGCCATTCAACAACGACCGATCTAAAAACACCCACTTCATATAAAAGCCTTAACAACACACAACCTGGGGGTCCAAAATCCCAAATAGGGATCGGATCGACGTGCCATTTTCTCCGACACGACCGGGTGGGTTTAAGCGACGTGTAGAAACTGAAGGAATCCAATTTGGATCTTCGGATTGGCCTGGCCATTCAAACGACCGATCTAAAAACACCCAACTTCATATAAAAGCCTTAACACGCACAACCCGGGGGTCCAAAATCCCAAATAGGGATCGGATTGACGTGCCGTTCTCTCGACACGACCGGGTGGGTTAAAGCGACGTGTAGAAACTGACGGAATCCAATTTGGATCTCCGGATTGGCCTGGCCATTCAAACGACCGATCTAAAAAACCCAACTTCATATAAAAGCCTTAACACACACAACCCGGGGGTCCAAAATCCCAAATAGGGATCGGATCGACGTGCGTTCTCTCTGACACGACCGGGTGGGTTAAAGCGACGTGTAGAAACTGCGGGAATCCAATTTGGATCTCCGGATTGGCCTGGCCATTCAAACGACCGATCTAAAAACACCCAACTTCATATAAAAGCTTAACACGCAAACCCGGGGGTCCAAAATCCCAAATAGGGATCGGATCGACGTGCCGTTCTCTCCGACACGACGGGTGGGTTAAAGCGACGTGTAGAAACTGACGGAATCCAATTTGGATCTCTGGATTGGCCTGGCCATTCAAACGACCGATCTAAAAACACCCAACTTCATATAAAAGCCTAACACACACAACCGGGGGGTCCAAAATCCCAAATAGGGATCGGATCGACGTGCCGTTTTCTCCGACACGACGGGGTGGGTTAAAGCGACGTGTAGAAACTGACGGAATCCAATTTGGATCTCCGGATTGGCCTGGCCATTCAAACGACCAATCTAAAAACACCCAACTTCATATAAAAGCCTTAACACCCACAACCCGGGGGTCCAAAATCCCAAATAGGGATCGGATCGACGTGCCGTTTTCTCCGACACGACCGGGTGGGTTTAAGCGACGTGTAGAAACTGACGGAATCCAATTTGGATCTCGGATGGCCTGGCCATTCAAACGACGCTCTAAAAACACCCAACTTCATATAAAAGCCTTAACACACACAACCCGGGAGTCCAAAATCCCAAATAGGGATCGGATCGACGTGCCGTTTTCTCCGACACGACCGGGTGGGTTAAAGCGACATGTAGAAACTGACGGAATCCAATTTGGATCTCCGGATTGGCCTGGCCATTCAAACGACCGATCTAAAAACACCAACTTCATATAAAAGCCTAACACGCACAACCCGGGGTCCAAAATCCCAAATAGGGATCGGATCGACGTGCCGTTTTCTCCGACACGACCGGGTGGGTTAAAGCGACGTGTAGAAACTGACGGAATCCAATTTGGATCTCCGGATTGCCTGGCCATTCAAATGACCGATCTAAAAACACCCAACTTCATATAAAAGCCTTAACACGCACACCCGGGGGTCCAAAATCCAAATAGGGATCGGATCGACGTGCCGTTTTCTCCGACACGACCGGGTGGGTTAAAGCGACGTGTAGAAACTGACGGAATCCAATTTGGATCTCCGGATTGGCCTGGCCATTCCGACCGATCTAAAACACCTAACTTCATATAAAAGCCTTACACACACAACCCGGGGGTCCAAAATCCCAAATAGGGATCGGATCGACGTGCCGTTTTCTCCAACACGACCGGTGTGGGTAAAGCGACGTGTAGAAACTGACGGAATCCAATTTGGATCTCCGGATTGGCCTGGCCATTCAAACGACCGATCTAAAAACACCCAACTTCATATAAAAGCCTTAACACCACAACCCGGGGTCCAAAATCCCAAATAGGGATCGGATCGACGTGCCGTTTTCTCCGACACGACCGGGTGGTTAAAGCGACGTGTAGAAACTGACGGAATCCAATTTGGATCTCCGGATTGGTCTGGCCATTCAAACGACCGATCTAAAAATACCCAACTTCATATAACGGATCTAAAAATATTTGTATCACAAGTTTTAAATTTCACTATTGAAAATAATGTATGTCTTTTATTTATTATAATGTTTCTCATTTTAATTTATTTTAATATAGGATCCAGCTCCAGACGATGACGAGGCAGGGACACAGACGATCCAGCAGATTTATCTTGATATTTGTATTCATTATTCTGTATGATTTTATATTTATTGTATGTTATGATATTATGTTGATTGTGAGTATTTGTTAAATTATGAATATTGTAGCAGGTTTGAATTGTAGTAGTAGGGTTCACAAACCATTTTATTTCTTAATTTAAAAAAAATATGGTTTAATTCCGACGGATTTACCGACGTTTATTATCCGTCGGAATTACCGACCGCATATCCGTCGGTAATCCGTCGGAATATGCTGACAGATGGTTTCCGACCGAAATGTGTCAGCATTTACGGACCGGTATAACGAATTTGCCGACGGATAAACCGTCGGTAAATACCGACCGTTGTTTCCGACCGTTATCACGCTAAATCGTCGGAGTTACCGACCGAATTCCGACGGATATGGTATCCGTCGGAAATTCTGACCATCTAGTTCGACGGATCATTTCCGACGGGCTTTAGACGGAAATCGGTCGGAAGGGCTCATTTCCGACGGTATTCCGTCGGATTTCCGAGGATTCAATCCGTCGAAAATTCCGCATTTTCTTGTAGTGAATGCTACCTGGAAACGGAGGAAAGAATGAGAAAAAACCACCAGAACATTCTCAGGTACGAACTACACCATCATGTGTAAATTTGGGGACCAAATTTCTTAAGTGGGGGAGGATGTAACACCCGAAATTTAGTGATTAAAAATTTTAGAAATAAAGGAGAATAAATAAAGTCCGAATTATCGGAATGATAAAATACGTACTATATCATACGAGAGAAAACACATCGGAAAATTCTGAAAAAAAAAATATAAATCAACCCCAAATATGTCCCTAAGTGTTCCATGAGGAATTCGTGCAACGAAAAATCTGATTGGTCGAGTGTACGTCACACGTGACCAAGTTAACGAATTAGGAAACTAAGTCAGAAAATTGTTAACACGAAAAATAACCACCATTAAATAAAATAAACATATTGGAGAGACTTCCAACACCATGTATTAAGACCCATTAACAAGATTGGGCCAATGAAGCACATTTGGCCAAGGATAAAATTGGACAAGAAAATACCCAGAAATTAGTGTATGTAATTATGCAGTGATTAGGATGGCAAATTAGGGTTAAAATTAGTGGTAATGGCAATGCATGGCAACCCAATCGTGTCCAACCCTGTATGACACCTTCCCATGGTGTAGCTACACTCCTTTGGGTGAGAAAATCCCAGTTTTTAGAAAGTAGAAAGCAGAATTCGCAGCCCCTTTCCTAGCCCATTAGGACATGTAAATACACCCTAAATCTATAAGAACTCGTCACTAAACTCTGGGGGAAGGTTTGGCAACGAGTTGGGGTCGTTGGAGGCGGGCTAGGGCTTCAGAGGAGGAGGAGAAGGCTGGGAACCGGAGCTTCATCCCCTTCATCCTCTGCTGCGTCCAGAACGTCGACTGGTCTTAGATCTTTTAAAGGTAGGTGTTCTCGGGCCAAGATTAAAGAAAACCTATACCATCTTGTAGAGCATCGAGTCTATGTTCATTTGCACTTGATTTGCCGAATTTTCATGGAGTATTAGTCGTTTTCCCTAAGTCGTGCACAGTTAGGTCTTTTCCCGTTCTTCTTATTATGCACGTGATTTGATACCGAATTAGACTAAACTTCCTTCATAAAAGTTATTCTACTCGTAGTCTCGATCATCTTTCATGTTTAACATTTTGTCTAAATGTCAATAGTTAGAGAGTTACAAGCATGGTGTAAGTAAATCACTGCATGAGATGTGTTTTCAGGTTACACATGACCTTTATGTTTTTCATATATTTCTCAAGATTCGAGACTTAATTAGATCAAACCCCCAACATCAATGTTCTTCTACTAGTTGTTCTCATCATGTTTTGTGTTGACTGTTTTGTCTAAATGTCATTATTTAGAGAGTTATTAAGTGTGGTAAGAGGGTTGCTACATAAAACTACGTTTGCAGATTTCACTTGTCTTCTACGTTTGAGTTTGACTTGATTAGAGCCTATCAAACCTCATTATTTTTCTAATTCCGATTTCTGGAAGGCTCTAAAAGGTTCTCTTGGGTTGGATGGCCAATTGGAGGGTATTTATAGCCCAATGTGTCCAAAAGTGCCCTTGGGGGTCGTGGGCACATGATCCAAGGCCGATCTACATGATCCCTAGAGAGCCACCTGTCCAGATATGACTTAAGGTGAAAAGGTTTCCGGAGTGTGTCGACCTACCCATGGGGTGTGTCGACACACTGTCCCAAACTGGCACAAAAGGTTCTCTGGGAAGGGTCTCTAGTGTCGACACTACCTCAGGCAGTGTCGACACACTGCCCAGAACTGGCAACATGCCTTCTGGGAGCTGAATCTAGTGTCGACACTACTTGATCCTGTGTCGACACACTGTTCAGACCTGTTGACTGGGTTCTCTGGGAGCGGGTCTAGTGTCGACACTACTTGATCCTATGTCGACACCACTTGACCATTTCTTCTTCATTTTGCCTTGGGTTTGAAGCATTGTGTCCACACCAGTAGGGGTGTGTCGACACTACCCTTGCAAGAATTGTATGTCCCTGAGAAATAAACATATAAATCATTAGTCCAATGGATTATCATGAATATAAATGATAAATGTGTTTGGAAACATGATGTTTGAATATTATTATTACATGTGTGATGTATTTAACATGTTCCACTTATTTGTGCATTAAAATCACAACTTGTCATCATCAAAATTATGAGGGGAAATGTATAAAGTTCACACTCAACCCAACAGATCTGACAAGCCTGTCGCGATCCTCACAAGCCATTGTCGCGTTCTGATCTGACTCCGTCGCTACCTTTACAAGTGACCGTCGCGATCTCAGGATTTTTACATAAAACCATGTGTTTTTCTTGCAAATCTTACCGTATATACTCGAGGTCTATTTAACATGATAATTAGTGTGTAAATTGCATGTTTTGGGTTTGATCGTTACATGATGTCTACTAGCATGTGCATAATGTTATATAGTATGCATGGACCTAAAAGTAATCAACCCATTGAAAAACGGTAATGATATGAATATGATTCTAATGTGTAATTGTGATTGACCTTATGTCATTGGATTATCTTTTGATCCTACTTATTGTCAATTGATATGATAAGAATATGATATGAATGTGAGGAGGAATACATGTTAGTATGGACTTGTTAGTGGAGTTTCTATATTGATTTGCATATGAGTTTCAATAGTTATATGCTTTCCGATGTTTCAGTTAATTATTTGTCAATTGCATACATGTTAGGAACGATTCGTGACTCGTCACTTACACATTTGCACGAATAGGCACACCCTTCTTGGGGAATTGAGAGCTCTCTGCCAGTCATTCCGAATCGGCAAGACTAGCGATCTTTCCTTAAGACCTCCGTAAGTCTCCGCTCTCTATGGATTCCCACATAGAGGCCGAGCTGGTTGTACCATGAAGTACCCTGGAGATAGAGAGCACATGTTCCGCATACGATCTGTCATCCCCATGTCAAGACACTAACGAATTATGAAACATAAGATACGTCGTTATACTGCCTTTTGTTCTCTTGAGCTATGTCATACCTTGACTCTATGAATGATCATGTCCCTATTACTATGAGCTTGTCATTGAAACTCTGTGGCCATAATATGAATATGTTTGTTCGGCACAATATGGGACTTCGGTCCATTGACCAATGCCTGTGTAATAGGGGCCCTGTCTGGTCCTGGGGAGGAGCGCCCCAACGTACTTATTAACCGCGGGAGTATGGTCTTCTGGTGCTTGGCATAGCACAACGAATAAGCAAGATTTGTGGGAATGTGCCTTCGTTTGTTTGATATGATAAGTTTGATTTGATATGATATGTTAAGATTTGATATGATAAGTCTGATCACATGAATACGTGATATCTGTGAATATGGCCAATCTCTTTTGATATGATTCTACTCTTGAAATATCTGTCCATTGTATATGCAATTCGATATTTGATTTGAGATGTCATCCGTTCTATTCCTCTATTCAACTTGTTAGAAAAGCATGCATTGTCATCATATTCATGTGCATATCTGCCTATTTAAAATGTTAATCATGTATATTGTGCCCGTACAATATTGAGATGTAAATCCTACTGAGCTAGTTCGCTCACCCTATCATCCTGCGCTTTTCAGGTAGTGATGAGGAACCAGAGGAGTCGGATGGGGCAGGGCAAGAGTGATGAACAACCGCCATATGAGGAGTTGACAGCTTAGGAATAGATATTTGAGTAGTCTATGTAATAGTGAAACTTTTCTTGAAGTTTTATTTGAATAATGGACCCTTTAGTTGGTTCTTCTTATGTAAGGTTGCAACTAGTTGAATGAAATGGAATAAAGTATATTTTTGGTGACCATACTATAATCTCAAATGTGTTCTTTTGTTCAATTGTGACTCTGCGTTATTCAACTGTGATACGTCTATTTGTATCGTTCACGTCTCCCGATATTTATTCCGCTGCTAAATATCGGGGCGTGACATTACTCAAGGTACACTTGGGTATCATTTCTAGAAGCCAAATCAGAAACATTCTCAGCCTTTCTGAAGTTTAGCAAGTTAGTACAGAAGAACCAGAAATTTCAAATAGTTAGTATTCGATCTGATCATGGTGGAGAATTCAAGAATGAAGAATTTGTCAGATTCTGTGAAGAAAATGGCATTGAACACAACTTCTCTGCACCAAGAACATCTCAATAGAATGGAGTAGCAGAAAGGAAGAACATAACACTACTGGATATGTCCAGGACAATGCTTACAGAATATAATCTACCAAAGTACTTCTGGGCAGAAGCAGTCAACACAGCCTGCTACATTATCAACCGATGTATGATCAGACCTATCTTAAAGAAGACACCTTATGAACTCTACAAGGAGAAGAAGCCAAACATCAGTCATTTTCGACCTTTTGGTTGTAAGTGTTTCATTTTAAATAATGGCAAAGATAATCTAGGTAAATTAGATGCTAAAAGTGATGAAGGTTTTCTGTTAGGATACACTTCAAAACCTAGAGTTATAAAGTATTTAATAGAATAACTTTAACTATAGAACAATCTGTTTATTTTATTTGATGAGACTAACCCTTATGTTAAGAAAATAGAAGAAGAAGATATTGCTGAAGAATTGTGCAGGGATCTGGAACAAGCTTCACTTGAAGAAAAAGAAGAAGATGAAGGGGATCCTCCACTAAAATAACTTCAACAACAAGCAGAAACACAAGAAGGAATACCTAAAGAATTGAGGTATCACAAAGACCATCCAAAAGAAAACATTATAGGTGATCCTCAAGACAAGGTAAGAACAAGAGGTATGACCATTCCATGTGACTTTACTGCTTTTGTTTCTCAAATAGAGCCTAGAACAATCAATGATGCACTGGAAGATGAATCTTGGATCCTAGCTATGCAAGAGGAACTTAACCAGTTCCAATGCAGCCAAGTCTGAACACTTGTTCCCAGACCTTCTGACCATCCAGTTATTGGGACCAGATGAGTCTTCAGAAACAAGATGGATGAATCAGGGGTGATCACAAGGAATAAAGCTAGTCTGGTAGCACAAGGATACTCCCAAGAGGAAGGCATTGATTTCGATAAAACATATGCCCCAGTTGCTAGATTAGAGGCAATTATAATTTCATTAGCTTATGCATGCTCCCTTAATATCAACCTATTTTAGATGGATGTCAACAGTGCATTTCTAAATGGTTTTATAAAAGAAGAAGTTTATGTTGAGCAACCACCAAGCTTTGAAGATACTAAGTATCCAAATCATGTTTCCGTTTAAAGAAATCATTATATGGTCTTAAACAAGCTTCAAGAGCTTGGTATGAAAGACTAAGTGCTTATCTATATCACATGATTTTTCAAGAGGTAAAGTGGATAACACATTATTTATTAAGAAATTTTCAGAAGGAATCTTAATTGTCCAAATATATGTTGATGATATCATCTTTGTTCTACAAATGAATCACTCTGCAAACTCTTTAAAAATCTTATGTAAAGTGAATTTGAAATGAGCATGATGGGTGAGCTTAATTACTTCCTTGGGTTGCAGATCAAGCAGACCAAGGAGGGTACTCACATTTGTCAAACCAAATATATTCAGATCTATTATCTAAATATGGTTTTGATAAGTGTAAGCCCTTAGGAACACCCATGAGCTCAGACATTAAGTTAGATAGTGATCCACTTGGCAAAAAGGTAGATCAGAAGATGTATAGAGGTATGATTGGATCACCACTCTATCTTACTGCCAGTAGACCAGACATAATGTTCAGTGTATGTTTATGTGCTAGATTTCAAGCTGATCCTAAAGAATCGCATGTCAATGCTGTTAAAAGAATTTTTAGATATCTTATAAATACAAGTAATTTAGGTTTATGGTATCCTAGATGTTCTAAATTTAAATTGCTTGGATATAGTGATGCTGACTATGCTGGATGCAAGATAGATAGAAAAAACACCAGTAGTACTTGTCAAATTCTTGCAGAATGTTTGATCTCTGGTCCTCTAAAAAGTAGAACTTAGTAGCCTTGTCTACAATAGAAGCAGAATATTGCAGCTAGAAGTTGCTGCACTCAACTAATGTGGATTAAGCATCAATTGGAAGACTATGGTCATACTCTGCACGAAATTTCAATGCTTTGTGACAATACAAGTGCAGTCAACTTAACCAAAAATCCAATCCAGCACTCAAAACCAAGCACATTGAGGTCAGACATCATTTCATCAGAGACATGTAAGTAATGGAGATATTCTACTTGAATTTGTTTCTACAGATGATCAATTAGCAGATATATTCACCAAACCTCTCCCTGAAGATAGATTTACATCTATTAGAAGAGAAATAGATATGTGCAATCCTGATTAAAATTCTCTGCATATTTCTTTCATTTTAAAATTTTCTAAATCCTGAGACTTTGACTCTTTAGAAGTCGGAGTTTGGTATTGCGACTCTCCGAAAGTTGGAGTTTGTGAAGTCGGAGTCCATATCTTAATTCAATTTTTTTAAAAAAAAATATTTAAAGAGAAATAAAGTGTAACCGTTCACTCTAAATCTCAACCCTTCATTTCCTCATCTATGACCCGTTTCACATTCCTCTTTCTTTATTAAGACCCTTTTCCCTTCATTTGAAAACTGGCATGTTCCAAGGACTTGCAGGAGTCCCTTCCCTATGGGCCCTTGCTGACCTTGTGTTCAAAAAATTTTCCGTGGACTTAAGAGATGAAGTGTCCACCCCTGTGAAAGAGAAGATAGGGCTCTCCACTCTGAGGAGAAGCCACCATGTCTTGGAAAACAAGGCTCAGATGTTTGGGTAAGGACTCTGTTCCCCAGTGCACTCACGAATTATTTCCAGATGAGGCTCAGAGTTTCTCCTCCATTCCCCCTCAAGAAGAAGCTAGAGAAGAAGAAGCCCCACAACAGATCAAGCAGAAGTCCAGCCAACTGTCCCCTCTCTAGCCCAAGATGCTCCTGAAGACGCTATAAATCAAGTGCTAAGGGACTTAAGAGGCAAAGGAGTAGTTCAGGAAGAAGATATTCCCAGCACCACTCCAATAGATCCCTCCCTTGAAGAATACCATCATGTGTCTCCACCACATGTTGAGACCTATAGTCTCAGGGGGAGACTAGCAAGAATCTGGATGATGTGGTCCAGTTGATCTTAAAGCAGCAAGATATGATGTCTATCCTGTAGATGTAAATTCAGTAGTTGGATGTCAGATTTTTATTTTATGTTTGAGGAGGTCCATCAGATGAAGGACCTTTTACTTCAGTTAGTGTGACAGCCGGGCACAACTCATTCTCAAGTTCAACCTGAGGAGCAGCACCAGCAGCCACAACAACAACCTGAGGTAGTAGGAGTACAGCCTGGAGGTAGTTCAGTTCATCCTGAGAAGATCAAGCAGTAGAATCAGAGCAGCAACCAGCACTTGAAGTTCCACCTTCTGAGCAGCAGTTGGAGCGGAGTGATCAGGAGTCAGACCCTTAGGTCAAAACCTTTAAGAGAAGGGTTAGGAGAAAGCTCATGAAGTCAGATCAACCAGTTTTTCCTTCTCAACCTTATCTATTCCTTCTCCCTCCACTGATCAAACCCCTCCTGCTGCTTCTGATCCTACACTTCCCCCAGTGCTGAACTACCTCCTCCTCCTCCCACTCAACCTATTCCCTCTATCTCCACTTCACCTTCTCCTTCCACTTCACAACCTACAATAGACCTCCTGTAGATACTTCCATTTCCCCATTTCCTCTAAAATATTATTTTAAAACACTTGAGGTAGATATTCCCAACCTTCACACTCAACCTCCACACTTTTTTGCTTCTCTTCCTCCACCAACTATCTCATCTACACTTAGCTCTACACCTGGACTATCATCCGGTGTAAGCTCTCAAAGTCATGGATCCCTCCTTCCACCTTTCTAGTATACTTTCACCCATCACTCTGAACATCACATGAATCTGTTCAGAGAATTCCTCTCAATAAAGTCTTTCTTGAAGTCCATGGGATGCCAAACTACAAATTTGAAGACTGGCTCCCTCTTCTAATTAAAACCTCTGAAGTTCTTATGGCTGATGTAAATTTAAATACACAGAAAAGCCACAGTCTTTCCCCATCATAATTTGTCAACACCTACCCATGAGGTAGAAAAAATTCATATCAGCCAGTCCCGAAACCCTCTCTGACGTCCCAACACCTTAATCTTAGGTTCTTTGACTTGTTTGGTAATCTCTCTGAGAGAGCTCCAGATTGATTTCACTAGGATGATGACTTTAATGAAGAAAGGTTCAAGCTTGGTCTACTAGATGTAAATAAAGGGCAATGGAGGATGATACTTCAAGGTAACAGACCTATTACTCCTCCATGACAATTGGTCTGCCCTCTGTACTGCATCCTAGTTTAGTAGGTGCCATCTCTGCTAGGAAGCAATTTGCAAACTAAGTTCTTAACAGGCACATCAGGATAGCCGCCAGATTTAAAGTCAAATACAATATTAATGTCATGCCCTCCAATTTAGCAGCGGAATAAATCGGAGAAGAACGTGAACAACAAGTATGGTAACGACAATTGCACATACTTTCGCAAACATCAGAGCATCTAATGAACAATAATTGAAATAAACTCTTGATTTCATTATAAAATCACGAAGGCCATTACAACCACTAATTCGGAGCAATACATAGGGCTCAATGACATCATTACATTGAAAAGTAATCTAAAGCAATAACTACTAGACACCATTGTGCTAGGGTGACTCATCATTTGACTCCAGGTCGCTCATCACTCTGGTCCTGTCCCATAGGTGTGTGTAACGTCATTGTCCAACTTACCTGAGACCAATAACAAATAACGAAGGGTGAGCGATAACGCCCAGTAGGACTTAAATCTCAATAGTCAAACATGCTTTAAATGATTAATGCTTTAAATGGCAGAGTAACTAATGATAGAGAGAGTCATGTAAAGTCGAGAAAGTAATTGCATAAGTAACATGGTTCAGATAGCAGACGAATCAAGTATAGCACGATGATTAAAGTCAAGTCATGATAGAAACGATAACAACAATAGCAAGTAACGACATTGTCAAGAATAGCAAGCAACATGTATAGCAAGGAGAGAGATAGTAGATGGTCATGTAAAGAGTAAATTGCACTTTGATTGATTTTCATCAATCGAGATAGTATAGCACTTTTGATTAACTTTCGTCAATCGAAATAGTAATGACACTTTGGTTATCCGTAGATAGCCGAGAGAAAATATAGCACTTTTATTGTCATTAGACAACGAGAGAATATGGCACTTTGAATGCGATTAAGTCGCGATAGTACGCAATAACTCAAGATAGCAAGTATCAAGTAGAGCATGAAGAGAGTACGACAGTAGTCGCTCAATAACAGAACAGTAGCAGTTCAGTAACAGTCAATGGCAGTACAGTAACAGTGCAATACGTCTGAACTAACAGACTAACAGTAACAGTGTAATAGTCAGATGTCTAGCTAATTCAGAATAGTCAGTCAGGACCGGTGCAAATGCAGACACCGTCAATAGCCCCTGCAGGTATTTTCAGGTAGCTCTCCACCCCCAAGACTAGATTGGAGCCCCTCGGACACTCTCCGTGACCTCAATAGTATGCATTCAAGTCAGTAGAGTCACAAGACCCATTTAGCTTTAGACAGTCATGAACAGTAGAAAATAGTAGAAGCCACAACAGCTCAAGGGTACTAAGAGAGTACTAGTTGAATAGACAAGATAGACGGGATAGTAGAGTGAATAAGAATAGACGAGTGAGTAGAGTATAGATGAGATCTTATGGTTATTGGACATGAAACGTCGAGTACGAGTGACAGTAACAGTTGCACAACACGTGCGTACGGTGTTGGCAGTCAGGTGGAACACAACCCTTCTGCTGGCCTCGTTATGCACAGGTCCAGAGGTCCGGCGTGATTCAAGATAAGAGCTAGAGCAACTAAGGCCGTTTGGATCTTGCTGATCCCTAGAGTGTATCATAGGTGTTAGGGTACAACCGGCTCATCGACCATGTGGGAATCCATGGACAGAGGAGACTTATGGAGGCCTTGAACAAAGACTCACTAGTCCGGCAGAAGGAATATCCAACGGAGAGTTCATCAAGTCAAGAGAGAGTGTGTATATAGAAACAAGTGTCCGACGTTCTAGAGGAATTCTAGAATAGTGGAGCGTCGACAACTGTATTCCCAAAACATTGCGAGAATAGTAGACAAGTTTATTTAAAATAGGACAATTAATATATATAATTGAAATAAATTGCTAGATGTACATGTGACAATTTTCATGCCTATTTAAGCCATATTGGATAGTTCACGTGTGTGCTTGTGACATAGAGAACCATGGAATATGAAAGAGTCATGTGAATAACTTAATGTAATTAACATATGTCCAAGATTTATTAGCTTCGTTTACTGTGTTAGGAGAGTTAACAGGGCATGAGTTTACGGTAGAAAAATAAGACTTGCAAAAATAGGGGGTTTTCATGAAAAACTTCAGAACGCGGCGGGTCTCTGTAAGGGTTGTGACGGGATCAAGTGTGAACGCGACAGGGCCTTGTAAGGATCGCGACGGGCTTGTCTGAACATGCAGGCAGATCGCGACAGGGTCTTCTGAGAACACGACAGGTCTATCAGGTCGGCGGCCAGAACGCGACGGGGTACCCTGTCGCGATCAGATCGCGACAGGTTCCTGTGTCGCGATGGCCCTGAGAACGTGGCCTATCGGGCTGCTGCGTTCTCAGGTTCTTCACTTGAGTTCGAACGGGAAAAGGACTAGCATGTGATTGCGTGCCAACTTAACATATTTTGACACAGGGTCATTCGTAAATTCATAACTAATTGTATAGTCGATGAAAAATCATGAAACAAATTTTAAATGACTCTAGACATGCACTTCCAGTAAATAGGAATTTGAAAACAAACATGGTTTCAGCATGGTTTAATCATGATACTTTACGAAGAACATGGAACAACATACTATTTGGGTAAAAGAATTAATTCACGATGTAGGGTGGATGAAAATTAGGGCTTTCAGGGGAATGCCTAACATGAATTAGTTCCTCAGTAAAAATCTCGTGGCATGGGGTTGAGTATACAAGGAGAACAAGATTTAAGATGAAGGGTCGGGTTCATGCTAGTTGCAGAACATGAAAAATCAAGAACAAAATATAGGCTCGATGGAAAAATATGAAACTTGAGGGTTTTGTTCCTAGTACATGGAACAATCTACGGTCAAAATTTCTTTAGTTTTGCTCGTGAGAATGCCTACCTTGACTCAATTTCCTCTTCTAGGGCTAGAACTTGAAGAACTCGGGATGAAGCTTGATGAAGCCTTCTCCCCACGAATTATCCTCCTCCTTGGCCTCTCCTCCAGGTCAGCAACCCTTGGCAACGAGCTAGGGCTGGCCATGGGGGATTTAGGAGAGTATTTATGCTGCCCATGTTTCTATTTCTTATAGTACTCTAACTCCTATTTAATTCCGAATTTCCTATTTCTTAACCTCCTTCCAAGCTTGCCATGTCCAATTTGGGTTAGGTTGGGATCCAAATTGTGGCCAACCATTAGGGTAGGTTTAGGAATCCAATGCTAACTCAAACTACTTATTTTAATGCTTTAATACCTTTTTTCTATTTAGGTAATATTAAGTTACGAATTTAAAGTATTTTTCTATTATTCCTATTTTAAAAATCCCTATTTTGGCCCAATAATCTCTAGAGGGTCTATTTAACAAAACCCATTATGTATTGGAATTTATCTTATGGGATTTCCCTTTTTTAATTAGAGAATAATAGAGTTACAGATTTTAGTATATTTTTCTTACTTGATTTTATTTATGGACTATGAGAGGTCCATTGGTACAATTCCGATAATGGTTAATCATTTCATGATATTGAAAGTCCCTTCGACATGTTCGTTTGATTATGGGCCCGTTATATTTCCGTGTTAATAGTTTTCCGACTTAGTTTCTAAATTTGGATAATAGTCACATTGTGACGTACGCTTGGCCAATCAGATTTTTCATTGCATGAATTTCTTCGTGGAACACTTAGGGATAATATTTGGGGTTGATTTATAATTTTACGGAAATTTTAGATGTTTTTGCACATACGATAATGGTATGTCTGTTTTCTATTATTTTGTTTTAAAGAAATTATTATTTCAAAATTTTAAGTATTGAATTTTTCGGGTTGCTACATCCTCCCCCAATTAAAAAGAAATTTGTTCCCAAATTCATATGATATGATATGACGACCAATTTATTCTAAGTATTTCAATCCATCATCTCCCCCACTTAGGGCTTTCCTATCATGAAAATAATATGAAATTATACTAAGGGTGTAGTGATAATACCTTGTCCACCTTCATGACATGATTCATATCCACAAGGGCTTGTAATCGTCCTTGGCGTGGAGTTTGGTTCTTCTTTGTTGGACAATCGATGACTCGATGTTGTTGACTTCCACATCGCATGCATTTGCCCAATTTCTTCCAACAGTTATCAACTTGATGCCCTGGCTTTTCACAAAATTCACAAACTTCCTTCCGTTTCACTTCCCCTTTCATTCTCTTGCTATCTACTATATTTTTTCTTTATTAGCACGTTCCCTTTTCAGCACCTTCTTCTTATGGATCTTTTCAAGAAGTTCCATGGTATCCACTGCTAATTGAGCTCTTAATACCATGATTGAATATACTTCAATGTCTAGTGGAGCCAATTTTTCTCAGAACACAGATCTCAACCTTTCTAAAAATCTTTTTGCCATCATATTTTCCGTACTTACCAAATGTGGTGCATACTGTGCTAGTCTTTCAAATTGTGCTTCATATTCTGCTACAGACATCATTCGTTGTTTTAAATTTGTGAATTCATTTGCCTTCTTCTCACGAATCCTCTCGGAAAAATATTTGGTGTTGAAGAGTTCTAAAAATTTATCCCACTCTATGTTGATGTTGGGTAATTGTCGACTGGCAGCTTCCCACCAAGCTCTAGCATCGCTGTCCAACTGGAAGGTTGCCAGAATGACTTTCTCCTACTCTGAGCATTGCATGACTCTAAAGATTCATTCCATCGCCTTCTCCCAATTTTCAGCTTCATCGGGATCCGGAGTTCCATTAAACCTAGGGGGATTTATTCGTTGAAAGTTCCCATATAAGTCTCCTACCCCATTTCTTGCTCCTGCTTGAATCATATTGTTAAGGGCTTGAGCTAACCCCTGTACGGTCTGTTGTAATTCATGCATTTGTGCATGCTCGCCAGCCATCTCCTCTAGTTCCTGCGAGCAATAACACTTATTAATTTCTTCTTAAACTCAGGGTGCTTATACATATAGTTAAGCTCCTAGCATAACCCCAAGCTTTACCCAATCTCTCACATAGGTATGGTGGTTGACTTAGACATGGTCATGGCAGTTCACCTAGAACATCCCTAGATTTAAAATATCCTAATAAGGACATCCTAGGCTTTGATACCAACTGTCACGCCCCTCCAATTAGCAGCGGAAAAAATCGGAGAAGAACGTGAACAACGAGTATGGTAACGACAATTGTGCATACTTTCATAAACATCATAGCATCAATGAACAATAATTGAAATAAACTCTTGATTTCATTATAAAATCACTAAGACCATTACAACCACTAATTCGGAGCCAATACATAGGGCTCAATGATATCATTGCATTGAAAAAAAATCTAAAGCAATAACTACTAGACACCATTGTGCTAGGGTGACTTCATCATTTGACTCCAGGTCGCTCATCACTCTGGTCCTGTCCCATAGGTGTGTGTATCCTTATTGTCAGACTTACCTAAGACATAATAGAAAATAACAAAGGGTGAGCGATAACGCCAGTAGGACTTAAATCTCAATAGTCAAGTAGGCTTTAATGATTAATGCTTAAATGGCAGAGTAACTAATGATAGAGAGAGTCATGTAAAGTCGAGAAAGTAATAGCACAAGTAACATGGTTCAGATAGCAGACGAATCAAGTATAGCACAATGATTAAAACAAGTCATGATAGAAACGATAACAACAATAGCAAGTAACGACATTGTCAAGAATAGCAAGCAACATGTATAGCAAGGAGAGAGATAGTAGATGGTCATGTAAAGAGTAAATTGCACTTTGATTGATTTTCTTCAATCGAGATAGTATAGCACTTTTGATTAACTTTTGTCAATTGAAATAGTATGGAACTTTGGTTATCCATACATAGACGAGAGAAAATATAACACTTTTATTGTCATTAGACAAAAGAGAATATGGCACTTTGAATGCGATTAAGTCGCGATAGAACGCAATAACTCAAGATAGCAAGTATCAAGTAGAGCATGAAGAGAGTACGACAGTAGTCGCTCAATAACAGAACAGTAGCAGTCAGTAACAGTCAGTGGCAATATAGTAACAGTGCAATACGTCTGAACTAACAGACTAACAGTAACAGTGTAATAGTCAGATGTCTAGCTAATTCAGAACAGTCAGTCAGGACCGGTGCTAATGCAGACACCGTCAATAGCCCTGCAGTATTTTCGGGTGGCTCTCTGCCCCCAGGATTAGATTAGAGCCCCTCGGACACTCTCCCTGCCCTCAACAGTATGCATTCAAGTCAGTAGTGTAACATCGCACATTTTTCGGATCCTTGTGGATCCTGTGTTCAGCACTTGTGAGGCCAATGTGGCTTGTGTTTGCTGTTGTTGTGTTTTTTGGGGCTCATTGGGCCGACAGTTTGGGCCTGTAGCACCCTGGAATTCTCTGTTTGTGAACATGACAAAGGGAGTCGTCGCGTTCTGAACGCGACAGCCTGCCCGTCGCGTTCTGAAAACCGCTAGGGATCGGCGATTGTCTGCATGTGCGCCATGTGTCGCACGCCAGGCGACTTGCATATGTCAGCCTGTGAAGGCGACGCCCAGGTCTATCGCGATGAGGTCGCGACGGAATGGTCCGTCGCGTTCTCAACCGCAAGCGGTGCTTAAACCCTTGCTGGCCAGATAGAGCTGAGCACGCTCTGTTTGGCCAGGGGGAGGTGCTGTGCGGGTTTTCTGGGGCGTTTTGGCGTGGAAGCTTGGTGTTCGGTGTGTTCCCGCTGCGAGGACTTTGTGTGGAGCGGGAGAAACGCTGTGGAATCGCTGTGTTGTCCGTTCTTCGTTGAGGTAGGGTAATTCCTCCCATTTTCGGGCTGTAGATCACGAGTGATGATCGTTCAACCTTGTTATTCGCGTTTCTAATAATAGATACCATGATTAGGGACTCACAAAAGCATGAAAAACATGAGTTAAGGGTGGTTGCATAGCATAGAGTGGTAATCGTGGAGAGGATCCCGGATTAGGGTTCCTGCCTGTGAAGGCGACGGAACCCCCTGTCGCAATCTGATCGCGACAGGTCGACCCGTCGCGTTCAGGTGGGAAAGCGACATGTGGGTGCGTTGCGTTCACATGGTGAACACGCCATATCGGGTTGTCGCATTCTAAAGACGACACAGGCCCATGTCGCGACCACAGCTGAGTGGTCTGAATGTGCATGACTTATGTGACGTGATTATCCGATTGTTATTATTTGATGTATTCGGTAATACCATGTAGTGTAATGGCACCAGTGGCACTCTGGGAGCCCGTGTTTATGAGGCTAGCGTGTCGGTTACCTAGCTATCTAGTGGTTTACGTGTTGGCGTGATATGCACGCGAGACGCATTGTGTTCACGTGTTGTGAACAGTCGGTATTTGTGAATGTCGTGAGATTTCACGTGGTTTGTGCGGTGCGCACATGGTTTTGTGTGTGTGGCAGGTAGTACGACGCCTACTGTGGTTACCTCTCCAGTTGGGTGCCCCAGGTTCTCTGTGAGCCAGACTGTTAGTTCGGGGTTTGTCCAGGTACTTGTGTTGTACCATCGAGGTCTGTGTCGTCTGTCCTGGACACCCTCACTCCTTTGTTTGAGTTGTACGTCCGGCTGAGGGAAAGACGACAGTGGGACAGTGACTCTTGAGTTTGTTTTTAGTCAGTGTAGCGCGCTCTTAGCTGGGGGTACGGACACAGTTGTAACGTCGCGTGCTTTTCGGATCCATGCGGATTGTGTGTGTTGTGGTTGTAGCGGCCGTTGTGAGGCCAATGTGGGTCAGTTGTGTAGAATGCGTAATGTGAATGTGTGGTTTGTCCAGGTGAAGAGCAGGGTGGGTCCTGAATTGGAATAGGACATGCTGCTGTTCTGTCTGAGTTGGCGGCCATGGGGTTGCCACTGACTAGTTGACGTCCAGCATGATGGACGTTTACTGATGAACCTAACGGCAGCATTTGTGGACGTTTAGTCTGGCGGTGGCTGTTAGCGGCATGGGGGTTGATGCCAACCTGACAGTTCTGCAGGTTATAGGCTCACCCGAGGGTAGCTTTCTTAGCTCACTCTCTCTCCCTCTTGCCCCAGCTTCGCGCCCTGGTGTTTCTGAAGCTTCTAACAGGTACCGAGGAGTAGTTGGACGATCGTAGAACGCATGGCGTCGCCGAATTGCGCGAGGAAACGTCGCGGCGTGGTGCAATTCCCGTGGGAGCTCGTGGAGGGCTCGGCGTGAACCGGGGGATTGCAGGAGATTCTAACGCATTCTGAGGTAGGGGACGAACCCTGGTAGCTCCGTAGAAACATTAAAACACATCATAATCACTTGAACCAGCATGTTAATCCATGTTTGGATAGAGTTGCACCAAACGGGATAATGGGTGGTTTGAGTAGTTTACTGTACGAATCATGTTATAATGGGTTGTATTGGGTTCTAGTATGCTAAAGGAATTGCATTTGCATGTTTTTCAGTAGTTAGAACAGTTAGAAAACCCGCAGAGCCGGATTAGGGTTTCTGCAGGGTTTATGGCCGGAGAACTTGGCGTCAACATCGCTTGCCGCCAATATTCTCAGCCAGGAGGTTAACGGCCAGGACCCTTGCCGTTGACTCCCAGTAAGCGGCAATCGATGTGGCCGCCTACTTCTATTTGAGCAGAATGACTAAGTACAATAATTATCGATAATGCATGTGTGTTGACGCATGAGGTGCACTGAGTGCACTTGGTTTACGTGTTTAGCATACAAGGTATGCTGTTAGTTGTTTACTTCGGTGACTGCGCGTTGTGTACACGAGTCAGTTGGGTTCACGTGGAGTGGACCATGGTTACTTGTGGTTTACGTGAGGTTTCACATGGTTTGTGTGTGACGTGCACGTGGTTCTGTGTACGTGGCGAGTAGTACGACGCCTACCGTGGTTACCTCTCCAGTTGGGTGCCCCAGGTTCTTTGTGAGCCAGGCTGTTAGCTCGGGGCTTTGTCCCGGTACTTGTGTTGTACCGTCGAGGTCTGTGTCGTCTGACCTGGACACCCTCACTCTTGTGTTAGAGTTGTACGTCCGGCTGAGGGAAAGACGACAATGGACAGTGACACTTGTGTTGTCTTTAGTCACTTGTAGCGCGCTCGTAGTTGGGGGTACGGACACCAGTAGACGTACTGGACCCCAGCTAGTCCTTTTCCAGTGCCTCACTCTAGCGAGCCCAGGCCAGGGTCTCTGGAGGTGCTAGGCATGGGCCTGTGACCGTTGTGGTCTGCAGGTAGTGGTGTTTAGTTGGTCTCCACAGTGCTTGACCTTTTTACGTGGAGCGGCAGCTGGACCTTTCGTCCGTGGGCTGCGAGACTGAGAGGTAGACCTGTGTTAGTTGTCCGAGTCAGTTTCTGGTGTCACGAACCAGTTCACGTGGCTCGTGTTGGCGTCTCTACTTAGCTTGTACACCTGTACTGGTTGCCGTTTAATTATTACTGTTGTTTCTCGTAGTCGGCAGACGGTGAGTACTTTTACAGCTTTACTTTCTGCTTAGCTGTTATATTAATTGTTGGTGCTGTTTACTATTCGTACTCGTGGTGTTTGTTCGCTCGGTTTTGGGGGAGTTCCCTACTGAGCCAGTGACTAGAGAGGCTCACCCCTACCCCAACAGGTGAGAGCGAGGAGGACGTCTCTCGTCCGACGTCCAGGTCCGGGCCGCGTCGTAGCGGTGCAGGGTCAGCACCTCCAGCAGAGTAGCTCAGCAGTGTAGTTTTGTAGTTGTTTACTTTCTTCAGTTGTACCTCGGGGTATGCCCCAGGCTCTTGTACTTCTTTTTAGTTTTTGTGGAAATTTGGCTATGTAAACTTGTGAAAATATATAAAATGTGGTGTGTTCCTTTATGTTTACACGGACTGTGGTTTGGTATCCCTTGCGAGGCTTCGGCCCGTTCGCGGGAGGCGGACTCGGATCAAGTATGTTATCGGTTTAACGGGCTTGACGAGGCGATCCGTCACAGTTGGTATCAGAGCAAGGTCGTGTTAATATAAGGGAATTAGAAAGATACATAGCCTTATTTCAGTCTTTATACACTGCTGGTAGGGACCCTGGTTTTTGATCATTTGTGGTTTTGATTTTTGTCTGGTGTTTGTGTATGTAGAAAATTTCTGAAATGGCTGATAGGAGAGATTGGGTGGTGGAGGAGATGATCCGGAGGAAAGCACCCAGCGTATGATAGAAAGAATTTGGGAAAGCCTCACGGATATTCGGGCAAGAATGGATCAGCAGGCGCCAGTACCACCGGTTGCAGTGCCATCTGGGGATGGAGAAGCTGTACCTGTTGCTCCAGTTCCGCCAAGAGTGGAGGTACTTTTGTAGCACCTGTGCCACCCCACCTCCAGTGTTGTTAGCGGAAGAAGAACAGTGTTGCAGGTTTAAAAATTTCTGAGATTGCAGCCACCTACTTATTCAGGAGGGCCG
>JACBKR010004253.1:0-24871 GCA_014218235.1 Colocasia esculenta | reverse complement strand
TCATGAAGCACTAATTCTGTTAAGATAAATTAGCTGTCTAGACACACTGTTCTCTGAGGTTCAATGCATATGCTTTGTCTAAGTACACATCGAATTCCTTGAAAGAACAACGATTTCCTTAGAGAAACAACGATTTGGTCACTACATCGATTTCATTCCTGCATTGGTTTCATTAAACAACGACTCCTGAGAACACATCGATTTCAGTTTAGCATCGACTTCATAAGTAAAACAATGATTCTGATCTTACAACGACTTCATAGAAATAATGATTTGCTCTATAAGGCCTCGAATTTTGCTCTTTTATTTCGATTATTGGTCATGTGATGTTCAGATGATGTGTATGTAGCTATGTGTATATATGTATATGTGTAAATACGTATATTTATTTCTGTACATATTATATTAAATAATTGTACACGTATATATGCTTGTTATTTATGTACATATTGGTTCTTCATATTGTATAGATGGGTTTAAGTTATACATTACATATTGCATGTATATATATATAGTGTATGTATGTTTATGGTCATTTCTGTGTTTGGCCGATGTGCATGTAAACGTCAACATGCATGGATGTTTATGAGAGAGTCGACGTCCAGATCGATGGATGCCAACTCCCAGTAAACGGCAACCGTGTGGCCGTCTATTTTCCCGAAATTGTGTGGTTTCAGATCTGGAAACGGCTATGTTTCCTCTGGTCCCTATTTTGGAAACTGTCTTCCAACGGTAGGATTCCTACCTAAATGCGTATCCTGACTCCCTTAGGATATAAAACGTCTCCTTCTGGACGGATTATGTCTTTTGGGCTATTGTGAAAACCCTAGAACTGCTTGTGCAAAACTTGATCTTGGGAGGCTTCGATCTGGCGATTGGGGAGTCCTCTTAGCGATCTACATTGACTGAGAGGTGCTCCTAGCATTGGTGGATCTTCCTCGGCTCCGGTGTACACCCAGCTTCAACACAGAACCGGTTCGAGAGGAGATTTGAGGCGCTTCTTGGCTTGGCCGAGGAGAACATCTCTGACAATAAATCTCATCTAGCAATTTTTTCAGAGGCAAGTAACCTTTGTACATCATCCTACACATGTCTTCTAGGTCCCAAGTATTTTTACAAAATTTTCCTCGTATCCTAGAACCCCCATTCACCATGGTTTGTGCGTGCAGTCTGCACTTCTACAGATAGGAACTTAACTGCCAGCTTGCTGCCATTAAGATACAGGATTAGCGGTACATTGTGTGGCACTAACCCGGTTGGCAGCAACCTCTGTGTCACCAAGTTCATTAGGTCTTTTCAAAATCTATATTAATCTTTATGTGTGTATTTTTCAGACTTCTGATGTGTGTACATGCTGTGAGAATTTTCTTAGGTCAAGTACAATCAGTAGGTCATATCATGAGGATGTAAAGATTTCTGTGATTTTGTTAATTATTAAAATTCTTGAAATTGAACTGTGAGCATAATATGACCATGTGTAATCTTGTGTAAATAGATCTGTTGTGAGTTAGGGTTTCATAATTTTTCCATGACAACATGATGACTGATTGCAGGTTTCTGAACTATTAGAACTGATTGTATAAATGTAAACACTGCTAAATGAGGTTCTTAGTGAAAATTCATGATATATGTTTTAATTATTATAATTAGTGTACAAATCCAAAAAACCTAAAAATTGAGAATGTGATTAGTAGCTGTTTAGGACCTATGAAAAATTTTCGTTCTATTTGATAACAGTAGGTGCTGTTACTGGTTAACAATGGAAAATTTCCATGTGAACATATTATGTTAATCTTGTGTGATTTAGTAATTAACAACATGTGTAGGACTGTGATATGAGTTATTTTATCAATGTGAACAATAACCTTATGCTAGAAAACTGAAGCATGTGTGAATTCTAGGAGTATATGTGAATGTGTAAATTAATGCATGTGTATAATGTGCAAACAATGTGATCATGTGAAATGAGTAATGTGCCCTTAGTGACACTGCTACCATAGAGGGCTGTGGAACTGTACCGTAGTAAAGTCCCTACGGGAATGTTCAATGTGAGTGATATTAGGGCATTAGGATGAAATCCTGGAGGTGGAAAAGTACCACTGGTTAGGGTGGAGAGTGCTTCTCTCGGTCTGCGCAGTCAACCAAGATCTATCGCTATATTGCCTAGGTGATGGATGTGTATGTGTATATGTGTGTCCTTCTAGTGGTGGTTTGGACTATGTGTCACGACACTAAGTGTAAAAGGTGAATATGTGAATATGATCATGTGAAATGTGCAATGTGAAATATGAGCATGTGAAATTGTTAAGTGAATGTGTTATCATGTGAAATAGTGTAATCCCATGAGAATGTGTTAAATTCATGTCAAAACAGCAAGCAAAATATGTGTACAATTGTGTTAACACATGAGAAAATGAATAAAATTCATGCTAAGTATGCTATTTACTTTATGTATAGTTCCATGTTTAAATTGTGTATAGTTGCAATATGTTTGAATGAGGTTTAAATCTGAAGCATGATAAACACAAAGGTGTAGAAAGCATGTGTAGGATAGTATGTTAAATTGCTTAATGTTATAAGCATGGACCATGTGTTCTATTACTATAGGTGTAGCACCCCGGAAATTTTAATTACATAAAAAAATCAAAATAAATGAAATAAATAATTTCCATAATACCAAAGTATTTAAACATAATATCATTATCGTATGTGCTAAAACACATCATAAAATTCGTGTAAAAATTATAAATCAACCCAAACATTGTTACTAAGTGTTTCACAAAGAAATTGGTGCCATGAAAAATCGTTTGGGCTAGGTTTAAGATTATTGTGACCAATTATCCAAATTAGGAAACACAGTCGAAAAATCGTTAACACGAAAAACACGACGTAACTATAAATTCAATAAAAAAGTTGGGGAGACTTCCAACATTATATATTGATGACCCATTATCATAATTGGGCCTGGACCTCATATGACCCAAAAATCAAATGAAGCAAGAAAATGCATGGAAATTCGTAACCATAAATAAGTTAAAATTAGAAAGTGGTAATTAGGGTTAATTGGGATGCAATCATGCACTTTGGCAACCCAAATTCGTGCCTACTACCCATGGAGGTTCTTGATGGCCAAGACTCTCTAATGGAGGGAGAGTTCTTCAAATTATGGAGAAGACACAAGCCAATCCCGCAACCCTTCTTTCCTTGTTGCAATAGGACTCCTAAAACCCATAGATGCTTAAATACTCTTCACCCAACCCTAGGGACGAGTTTAGAACTTGCTGGGGTCGTGTGGAGGAGCTCTTGGTGGCTGGGGAGCTGTGGATCATCCAAAGAAGCTAATTTTTCCCCGTTCTTCTGCTACGACCTGCACAAACTATACACTTGAAGTCGACCAAAGGTAGGCAAACCTAAACCAAACCTTGCAAGGCTTATACCCTGGAAAGAGGGTCAAGTCTACGTTCTAACCCAAGTGAAATGCCCAAATTCCATGCAGTATACCCGGAGTATTAGGCGTTCTTCAAACAGCAGTCTGAACACAGGTTTTCTGGAAAAATGGGACTTCTTCAACCCAGAAGTAGGATTCTCGGGCCAAACCTTAACATATCCTATACCAATGTGTAGAGAATCAAGTTAACTTTCATTTATCACTGGTTTCATCAAATTTCATTGAGTAGAGTTTGAACTATAAGTGATTTCCAAAGTCGCGCACTCTCAGGGTTTTTCCCGTTCTTTATTTGTTGCATGCGATTTGAGACCGAATTAGAGTAGACCTCAAATGAAAGTTTCCTAATAGTTGTCATCGTCATGTTTGTGTTGAACTCTTTGTCTAGATGTCATTAGTTAGAGAGTTATAAGCATGGTAAGAGGGTTGCTGTTTGAAACTTCATTTTTAGGTAGCACTTGGCTTTTATGTTCGAGTTTGACTTGATTAAAGCCTATCAAAACCATCATTGTTTTTAATTATGATTTACTGGAAGCACCCTTGCATGTCTAGGTGGTTTAAAATTGGTTTTGTTATTTTCATGCATTGTGCAATTTGTTCTCTATTTTTGAAGCACCCTCTGTCAATATATGGCAGTTTGGACCGCAATCCAATGCCCTGTCCTTTCCCTGTTGTACTCTGGCACGGACCTGTGAATGCGATGGCCCAATAGGCCGCGTTCACAAGGCCGTCGCTATAGAGTGCACTGTCACGATCGGATCGCGACAGGACATGTCGTCGCGATCTGCTGCCCGGTCTGCCAGAACCTGTCGCGTTCCCTTCATACCCTTGTCGCGATCTGCTGCTTGTTCTGTCATGCTGTCGCGACCTGTACAAGGCACTGTCGCGTTTTGTTCAGACCTGTTGCGACCCTTACCAGGATCCGTCGCGACCTCAGTATTTCGCATGAAGCCCCAACTATTTTGTTTGTAAAACTTTACCGTTATACCCAAGGTCTATTTAATATGATTTTAATGTGTAATTGTATGTCATGGGTCTGATCATTGCATGATGTCTATTTAACAACTTAAAAGTGTTTAACCCATTTAAAAAGCCTTAAATACATGAATATTATTCTAAATTCTTTCTTAATGATATGATCATTCATGAAATTTGTGATTGACTCTTTTACCATTCTAGCTTGATAAATGAGATTATTATCTTAAATCTTGCAAACCATGCATAGTTAAATACATGTCATTCGCATGTCATCATGTTAAATGTTTTCCACGAGTTTGAGACCGATGGATTGAGAATGAGATGTGTATGTTACTACACACTTGCACATCTAGGCAGCCCTTTCTGGGGATTTGGAAACTCTCTACCGGTCATTCCGAATCAGTAGACTAGTGACCTTTCTCTAAGGCCTCCGTAAATCTCCTTGACCTTGGATTCCCACATGGCCGACGAGTTGGTTGTACCATTGAAGTTCCTTGGAGATAGCGTGCATTTCTCTCTCATCTTTTCTCGTGAGTGTGATTACAATATAGACTAAATCCATTAATGTAAGATTGAACCAAAGTATGAATCGTACTGTTATGCTGCCAAATTTATCTCTTGACCATTATTATCATGAAATCATGTTCAATTTACCTATTGTTGGTTCTCATCATTATCATGAACATGATATCACACATGCTTACATCTTGAAACTCTCATTGGCCATTATAAATGTGGGTATCTACATTAAAATTTAAGTGAGATGCTGACAGGGCACGGCGTGTGTCCAAGGGCTCCATCTATCCCCATGACGGCGAGTCATAAATATACTGTAACCATGGGGTTAATGATTATTGGCGTTGAATCTGCGCTGGGGCGTGCGTTCGTGTTGAATGATAGATACAGAAAACCAATACACGTGTCTTGGTGTACTTTCTTGATGGATCTTTTTGGTGTACATAGTGTCTACGTGCTGATTAGGGTTACATTATCGTGCTTGTCACGCCCCAACGCGGAATATCGGAGCGCGAAGGCAGTTGCAAGAAAAGGTATAGAGCATATACTAGACATCAAACTATTGCACACTGAATAATACTAAAGCAAATCTTTCTCATTATAATTTTCAAAATGTCTAGTTACAACCACTAATATCAGAGCCATTCTAAAGGGCCCAATTACATTGCAACAGAAGGAAATACTAACTAAACTCTAAGATAACATAATGACTCAAGGGTACTCCTGGCTTCACTCTTGGTCATTCCCTTCCTCGTGAGTGTATGTGTCATCCTCGGTCTCACCTGAGAACACAACATCAAATAACGTAGGGTGAGCGATAACGCCCAGTAGGACTTAAATCTCAGGCTCAAGCAGGCTTTAAATAATTAACGCATTTAATGGCAGAGTGTCTAAAGATAGCAGGTACAAGAGAGTCAAAATATAGCACAACAGGTAACAAGTAGCACCATAGCACGAGATCGAGTATAGTTTCCAAAAATAGCACAAGTATCGAATATAGCACGAATAGCAGGATGGCCATAGCACAACTAGCACAAGTATAGTAATAGCACGACGAGTATAGCACTTGTTTGTCATTCTAGACATCGAGAGAGTATAGCACGTTTTGTGTTTGATTGTCATATAGATAGTCGAGATAGATAGCACTTGAGTGTAATGCCAAACACTCTGATCATTTAACTCCCATGGGCACTAGCACTTTCGGCGCACATCCCAGGACCAGATCGGCCCTTTATATATTGCCAGGCATTGGTTATATTGTTTATCTTTAGACAATCAGTCAATGGCCAGTATAGAGTACCAAGAAATAGATAAGAGCACTAGATGAATAGAGAGATAGAGTGAACGTGAATAGGTGAGCGAGTAGAGTATAGATGAGAGCTAGTGGACATTGCACGTAATACGTCGAGTAATCAGGCGATAGTAACAGTTGCACAACACGCGCACTTGGTGTTGGCAGTCAGGTGGAACTCACGACCCTACCACTGCCTTGTTATGCACAGGTCCAGAGGTCCGGCGTGATTTAAGACGAGAGTGAATCTCTAATAGCCGTTTGGATCATATAGATCCCTAAAGGGTATCATAGGTATTAGGGTACAACCGGCTCGTCGACCATGTGGGAATCCATGATCAGAGGAGACTTACGGAGGCCTTGTGCAAGAGTTCACTAGTCGGCGAAAGGAATATCCGACGGAGAGTTCACCACAAGCCAAGTAAAGTGTGTATATAAAACATGTGCTCGACGTTCTAGAGGAATTCTAGGACAGTGGAGCGTCGATATCGGTATATAAACAACGCAAGAAACGAATACAAGTCCTTAAAATAGGGCAATTAATGTACTTTATTTCAATAAATTACCAGGCACATTATGAGATATTTTCTGCAATATTTCAGCCATAAATGGATGGTTTCAAGTGTGTGCAAGTGCAAGAGAAATCATAGATAGAAATAAGTCGTGAACATGTATTTTAAATCATTCAATATAGCATCCTTTTAAGTAGGGTTTTTACTGGGGGTATAACGTAAGAAGGCATAAGGATATTTAGAAAGCGACAAAAATATTTTTCATGGGTTTTTCTCAAAATACTTATGAAGGCGACATAGGGCTGTAAGGATGGCGACATGGGCCAGGCAGAAGCGACAGGGTCTTGCAAGGTCGCGACAGGGCATGCAAATCGGGTACTGAGAACGCGACGGCTCACCTGTCGCCTTCTTGGTCGCGACAGGAGGCTGTCGCAATCAGGCCCAGAAAGCGACATGTCGAGGCATTGCCTTCTGGTTGTCTGCGCCTAACTCTGACAGGAGTCAGACCAGACATTGGATTGCGGACCAGAATTTAAATTTCGATACAGGGTCATTTAGAAAATCATAACTATTATATAGTCAACGAAAAATCATGAACCAGTTGCAAATTAAACTAGACATGTAAGAGTACTTCCAGTAAATCGGAATTTGGAGAGAGCATGGTTTGAACATGGTTTGAGAACGAACAAGGACGAGTAACATAGAACATGACATAGAGAGCAAGACTGATTTAATTCGAGCAACATGCTCAATGAAATTTAGGCTTTTTAGGGGCAAATGATCCCTAACAACATGAAGTATCTACAGTAAAACTTTCGTAGCATGGGATCAAGTATCATAGAGATTGAATTAAACATGACACCTCGGGGTTATCATGTTTGCAGTTCTTCAAAATTAAGAACAAAAGATAGGATGGATGGAAAAATATGAAACTTGGGGGTTCGTTCAAGAGGGTAGGAAGAACCTACAGAAAAAGTTTCATGGTTTATGCTTGTGAGAATGCCTACCTTTGGTTTATTTGTCTTCTAGGGTTGAACTCCCAAAAACGAGGAAGAAGCTTCAAGAACACCTTCTTCCCACGAGATCCTCTCCTCCTTGACCTCTTCCCACGTCAGAAACCTTTGGCAACGAGCTAGGGTAGGCCAAGAGGGTTTATGAGGTGTATTTATGCATGCATGAATTCCTATTCTATTTCTACTCTAATTCCTCTAAATCCGAGATTTCCTAACTCCAACCTTCCTTCCTTGCTTTCCAATCCCTATAGACTTGGATGAGATCTAAATTCGTGCTAAACCATATAGGGTAGGTTTAGGAATCCTATTATGACTCAAATAGCTATTTAATGTATTAATAAACTTTTTCTATTTAAGTAATATTCTAGTTACGAATTTAGGGTATTTTCCTATTATTCCCCTTTTATAATTTCTTATTTTGACCCATAAATTTCTAATGGGTCCATTTAATAAAGCCCATTACTTGTTTTCATTTAATGGGTTTGTTTAATTCTTTTGGTGAATCTTCCTTATTTAATTTTATTTTATTGATTTTTTTTTCAAATAATTCAATTTTTATATTATAAAAATCCAGGTTGCTACAGTGCTCGTGCGTGCTTGCTTGCTTGCTTGCGTGATATGGCCATCCTGCATTTATTGCAATAGTGATATCTTGTGTTCTTGACATCAAGTGAAATCTTGCGTGCTTGTATAAAGTGATCTATTGCTAGTTCTATCTTTTCATCTCGTTCTAGATCTCGTTCTATCATGATCCTCTATTTAGCTTGTTTCATGTTTTAACGAGTTAGTTCGTACATGCATAACATGACATTCATCATGCTTACCTAGTTCTAAACTGTTAATCACTTATATCATTGCCCGCACATTGAGATATAAACCCTACTGGGCTAGTTTGCTCATCCCCTACTTTTACCCAATCTAGGGACTATGAAGTTCAAGAGGAAGATCAAGTCGAGGATGGGAATGCGTCCGAGTGAAGAGAGTTCAATTATGAGTCTATCTATAGTTAGTTTATTTGAGTGTAGAACAATGTAGTAGGAAGTGAGGTATTATGTACTTTTTCTTTTATTGAGTCTTAGTCCTGTAATAGTTTCCATTTGGAATATAATGAGTGGATTTGAATAAAAGATTAGTTGAGTTCAATATTTGGGCCCTATGATGATGTATGTTGTTATACATTTAGTGCGTGCTAGCTAGAGGCTTATTTGTCGACTGTTCACGTCTCGGGTTATCGTTTCGAATTATTTCCAAATTATTATCAATATCCACTGCAAAATTCTCGGGACGTGACAGTTTAGTGGTATCAGAGCCTAGGAACACCAAATAGGATGTATGTCTCAGGAATAGGAGATACCTATGGAACCTAGGTCATGGAAATTAAATACAGTACCTAGTGAGAAGGGGTAGAGACTGGGAATATGTTAGCAAGAATTAAACACTCCTACCTATTGACTCTGATATTGTATCTAGAGACATTAATTGGTTTCCTCATAACTCTTGCACTCAACTGCAATGGCTCGCAACCAATGGCAAGCTATGCAAGAAACAGTAGCTGGATTGACTCAGGCCCTGCAAAATGTGGTTCAGGCTGGAAATCAGGTGCTGCAGTTAGAAATGGAGCCGGTGATTTGCACCGCAATTTTAGGAGTTTGAACCCTCCTCGTTTCTCTAGATCCCCTGATCCGTACGAAGTAGAGAACTGGCAAGAGGAGATAGAAAGGATCTTCCAAGTCATGCAATGCACTAACAGGAAGAAGGTGGTACTGGCCACTTTCCAATTCACTAAGGATGCTCGAGCATGGTGGAAGGCCACATCGGCCCACCTGCCTAATGTTGGCGAACTGGAGTGGGCCGGATTCCTGGAGATGTTCCGGGGAAAGTATTTCTCTGAGAGAGTCAAGGAGAAGAAGGCAGTGGAGTTCGCCGCACTAAAACAGAAATGGATGTCCGTGGCTGAGTATGAGGCTCAGTTCACGCGTCTTGCTGTGTATGCCCCACACTTGGTGGGAACTGAAAGACTTAAGGCAAATCGGTTCATGGATGAGCTCAGGCCCATGTTCATTGAAAGGCTTGGACCACACAACATTCAAACTTACACTGAGATGGTCCAAAGAGCTCAGCTGGTAGAAGACACCATGGCCAAAGTAGAGGGCATGAGGGGCAAGGACAACTCCAAGCCGGTCTTCGTCAAGAAGGGAGCACCAATATTGCTCCAACTTTTCGTAACAACAATGTCAACAACACAACAACAAGAGGCCGAATACGGAAGAGATGTTGCCAGAGACAAGAGAGTCAAAGTGAAAGGTAGGCAGTTGGCTGAAAACTGCAAATTCTATGATAAATCGGGGCACCGAGTGAAGAATGCTGGAAGAAGCACGGGCATGCTTGAAATGCAGAGGTCGTGACCACCGTATTCTGATTGTCCTATGCTGAAGGATCAGCCAGGTAGAGCTCAAAATGTACCACGGCGTCAGGGACGCCTTAATGCTATTTAGAAGCTGACCTACCCGAGGAAGGGGGTATGGTGGAAGGTACCATTTTTATACACTCGCAACCTGCATTCGTGCTTATTGATACTGGAGCTGCATATTCATTTATTTCCACCACATTTGCTGCAACTCTACCTGTCCAACCTGTACCCTTAAAATCCAAGATCACTGTAGCTTCTCCACTTGGCTCAGAATCTAAACTTACCCACTACTTGCAAAATGTGAAACTATAATTGGAGGACACAATCTCCCTGCAGACCTTATCTGTTTAGATATGAAGGGTTATGATGCCATTTTGGGTGTCGATTGGCTAATCAAATATGATGCTGATGTAAACTGTCGCCATAGGATGGTCACTTTCAAAAGACCAAACCTCCCAACTCTATCACTACTTGGCACCCTTATCAAAACACCCTATCTTGATATCCTCCTTAAGGCTTCTAAGCTGATCAACCAGGGTTGTGATGCTTTCCTAGTTTCATCTTGGCAACTGAAAAGAAGAAACCATCCCTAGAAGATATTCAATAGCCAGGGACTATCCTGATGTATTTCCAGAGGAATTACCTGGTATACCACCTGAGCGGGAGGTAAACTTCACCATTGAGTTACTCCCTGGGGCAGCCCCTGTTTCAAGAGCTCCGTATCGCATGTCCCCTGTGGAATTGCAGGAGTTGAAGAGACAAATCCAAGAATTGCTAGATCAGGTTTTATCAGGCCTAGCACATCCCCGTGGGGAGCGCCAGTGCTATTTGTCAGGAAGAAGGATGGGACAATGAGGCTATGCATTGATTACCGTCAGTTAAACCAGTTGACAATAAAGAATAAGTATCCACTGCCCCGCATCGATGAGCTTTTGACCAGATCTTGGTGCACAATACTTCTCCAAGATAGATCTAAGATCAGGCTACCATCAACTGAGAATAAAGGAAGAAGATATTCACAAGTCTGCATTCCGGAGTAGATATGGTCACTATGAGTTCGTGGTCATGCCGTTTGGTTTAACAAATGCTCCGCGGCTTTCATGCAACTTATGAACAATATTTAAGGCCATACTTGACCAGTTTTAGTGGTGTTCATTGATGACATTTTATTTACTCCAAATCCAAAGAAGAACATGAGGAACACTTGAAGGTTGCTCTGCAAGTGCTCAGAGATAATCAACTCTATGTAAACTTAGTAAGTGTGAATTCTGGATGGAGGAAGTGTCTTTCCTTGGTCACATTATATCCAAGGAGGGAATCTCTGTGGACCCATCCAAGGTGGAGGCGGTAAAGAACTGGGAAGGCCGACAACTGTGTCGGAGATTAGGAGTTTTCTGGGTTTAGCCGGAGGAAGGAGAATCCATTTGCATGGACTGATGAATGTGAAGAAAGTTTCAAGGCATTGAAAGGGCACCTTACCTCGGCACCCGTACTGACACTGCCAGTTGCTGGGGTAGTTTTGAAGTATACACCGATGCATCCGGGATCGGCCTTGGCTGTGTGCTGATGCAAAATGGGGAAGTTATATGCTACGCGTCCAGACAATTGAAAAAGCACGAGGATAATTATCCTGTACATGATCTGGAGCTAGCTGCTGTAGTCTTCGCCTTGAAGATATGGCGTCATTATCTATATGGTGAGAAATTCATTGTGTTTTCTGACCATAAAAGCTTGAAGTATCTATTTCTCAGCAGGACTTGAATATGAGACAACGGAGGTGGTTGGAGTATCTCAAAGACTTCGACTTCACGATTCAATATCATCCAGGAAAAGCAAATGCTGTGGCAGATGCTCTAAGTAGGAAGCCAATGATCACATTGTCAAGCTTAATGGTGGACGAATGGAAGTTATTAGAAGACTTCGCCAAGTTAATATTGATGCTGACATCAAAGAGAAGGGATGCCTTGTTGCTAGTGTTAGAGCACAACCTACACTATTGGAGGACATCACAACACTCCAAGACAATGACCCTGTACTTGTGGAGATTAAGGCTAATCTAGACCAGAGGCCGATTTCTCATTAACTGAAGATGGAGGACTATTGTTCCGGGATCGAGTCTGTGTACCCGACCATGCGGAGACAAAGAAAATGATTATGGATGAGGCTCACAAGACCAGGTATACCATTCATCCTGGATCTACCAAAATGTATCAAGATTTGAAAAGAAGCTTTTGGTGGCCTAATATGAAGAGGGAGGTGGCGGAATATGTCGCCCGATGCTTAACATGTCAAAAGTCAAGGTGGAACACTTGCGACCCGCAGGTAAACTCAAACCCCTAGAAATCCCGGCATGGAAATGGGAAGGGATAGGGATGGACTTTATTTTCGGACTACCCAGATCTAGAGGTGGGTTCGATGGTATCTGGGTTATTGTGACCGCTTAACTAAGTCGGCTCACTTCTTGCCAGTGAAGAATAAATGGTCAGTAGATGTACTAGCTGCATTGTATGTGAAGGAAGTAGTCCGATTACATGGAGTACCGGTGTCTATCGTGTCTGATAGAGACCCTAGGTTTACATACCACTTTTAGAAAGGACTGCACTACTCCTTGGGATCTAAACTAAACTTTAGCACAGCTTTCCATCCACAGACAGATGGTCAGACGGAGAGAACCAACCAGGTGATTGAAGATATGCTTAGATCATGTATCCTAGATTTTGGAGGTAGCTGGCACGAACACTTACCTCTTGTGGAGTTCGCCTACAATAATAGCTATCAAGCTAGCATTCAAATGGCACCATTTGAAGCACTCTATGGTAGGAGTTGCCGATCTCCAATATGCTGGTATGAAGTTGGTGAAAAACAAATGCTAGGACCAGAAATGATAAGGGAAACCACAGAAAGGTAAAGCTTATTAAAGAAAGAATGGCAGTGGCACAGCAAAGACAAAAGGCATATGGGATAATAGAAGAAGAGACCTGGAGTTTCAGGTTGGTGAACATGTATTCTTGAAAGTGTCCCCGGGCCGTGGGATCAGGCGTTTTGGTATTAAAGGCAAGTTGTCACCAAGGTTTGTCGGGCCTTTCGAAATTCTTGAAGAGTCGGCGAGGTGGCTTACCGTCTCCTTTACCACCACAAATGGAGGGAATACACAATGTGTTTCACATATCCATGTTGAAAAAGTATGTAAGAGACCCGTGGCATGTCATAGAATATGAGCTCCTGGAATTCAACAAAGACAGAACATATCAAGAGAAGCCAATTAAGATCGGGGACCGGGAACTGCGCCAACTAAGGAACAAGGTCATCCCACTAGTAAAGGTTAGATGGAATCAACGCATGGATGAAGACGACACGTGGGAAACGAGGAAGCAATGCGCAAAAGATACCCAGAGCTATTCACAAGTAAGTACACCTCACTTGTACAATAACTTTCTATACATGAAATTAGGGACCAAATTCTCTTAAGTGGGAAAGGGTGTAGCACCCCGGAATTTTAATTACATCAAAAAAAATCAATAAATAATTTCCATAATACCAAAGTATTTAAAAATACGTATCATTATTGTATGTGCTAAAACACATCAGTAAATTCCGTAAAAATTATAAATCAACCCCAAACATTGTTACTAAGTGTTCCACTAAGAAATGGTGCCAAGAAAAATCATTTGGGCTAGGTTTAAGAATTATTGTGACCAATTATCCAAATTAGGAACAAGTCAGAAAATCGTAACACGAAAACACGACGCAACGATAAATTCAATAAAAAAGTTCGGGAGACTTCCAACATTATATATTGATGACCCATTATCATAATTGGGCCATTGGACCTCATATGACCCAAAAATCAAATGAAGCAAGAAAATGCATGGAAATTCGTAACCATAAATAAGTTGAAATTAGAAAGTGGTAATTAGGGTTTAATTGGGATGCAATCATGCATTCTTGGCAACCCAAATTCGTGCCTACCCACCCATGGAGGTTTCTTGATGGCCAAGACTCTCTAATGGAGAGAGAGATCTTCAAATTATGGAAAGACACAAGCCAATCCCGCAACCCTTCTTTCCTTGTTGCATTAGGACTCCTAAAACCCATAGATGCTTAAATACTCTTCACCCAAATCCTAGGGATGAGTTTAGAACTTGCTGGGGTCGTGTGGAGGAGCTCTTGGTGGCTGGGGAGCTGTGGATCATCCACAAGAAGCTAATCTTCTTCCCCCGTTCTTCTGCTACGACCTGCACAAACTGTACATTGAAGTCGACCAAAGGTAGGCCAAACCGAAACCAAACCTCGCAAGGATTATACCCCTGGAAAGAGGGTCAAGTCTACGTTCTAACCCAGGTGAAATGCCCAAATTCCATGTAGTATACGTGGAGTATTAAGCGTTCTTCAAACAGTGGTCTGAACACGGGTTTTTTAGAAAATGGGACTTCTTCAACCCAGAAGGTAGGTTTTCTCCGGCCAAACCTTAACATATCCTATATCAATGTGTAGAGCATCAAGTTAACTTTCATTTTCCACTGGTTTCATCGAATTTCATTGAGTAGATTTTGAACTATAAGCGTTTTCCCAAAGTCACGCACTATCAGGGTTTTTCCGTTCTTTATTTGTTGCATGTGATTTGAGACCGAATTAGAGCAAACCCCCAACATGAAAGTTTTCCTACTAGTTGTCCTCGTCATGTCCTGTGTTGAACATTTGTCTAAATGTCATCAGTTAGAGTGTTATAAGCATGGTAAAAGGTTGCTATTTTAAACTTCGTTTTCAGGTAGCACTTGGTTTTATGTTCGAGTTTGACTTGATTAAAGCCTATCGAAACCATCATTGTTTTCTAATTACGATTTACTGGAAGCACACTTGCATGTCTAGGTTGGTTTAAAACTAGTTTCGTTATTTTTCATGCATTGTGTAATTTGTTCTCTATTTTTGAAGCACCCTGTGTCAATATAAGGCAGTTCTGGACCGCAATCCAATGCCCTGTCCTTTCCTGTTGTACTTTGGCACGGACCCTGTGAACGTGATGGCTCGATAGGCCGCATTCACAAGGCCGTCACGATAGAGCACACTGTCATGATCGGATCACGACAGGACATGTCGTCGCGATCTGCTGCCGGTCTGCCAGAACCTGTCGCGTTCCCTTCATACCTTGTCGCGATCTGCCTGCTTGTTCTGTCATACCTGTCGCGACCTGTACAAGGCACTGTCGTGTTCTGTTCCGACCCGTCGCGACCCTTACCAAGATCCGTCGCGACCTCAGTATTTCGTATGAAGCCCCAACTATTTTGTTTGTAAACTTTACCGTTATACCCAAGGTCTGTTTAATATGATTTTAATGTGTAAATTGTATGTCATGGGTCTGATCATTGCATGATGTCTATTTAACGGCTTAAAAGTGTTTAACCCATTTAAAAAGCCTTAAATACATGAATATTATTCAAATTCTTTCTTAATGATATGATCATTCATTAAACTTGTGATTGACTCTTGTAACCATTCTAGCTTGATAAATGATCATTATTATCTTTAAATTTGCAAACCCATGCATAGTTAAATACATTGTCATTCGCATGTCATCATGTTAAATGTTTTCCACAAGTTTGAGACCGATGGATTGAGAATTGAGACGTGTATGTCACTACACACTTGCACATCTAGGCAGCCCTTTCTTGGGGATTTGGAAACTCTCTACCGGTCATTCGAATCGGTAGACTAGTGACCTTTTCTCTAAGGCCTCCGTAAATCTCCTCTGACCATGGATTCCCACATGGCCGATGAGTTGGTTGTACCATGAAGTTCCTTGGACATAGTGTGCACGTCCTCTCTCATCTTGTTCTCGTGAGTGTGATTTACAATATAGACTAAAGCCATTAATGTAAAGATTGAACCAAAGTATGAATCGTACCGTTATGCTCCCAAATTTATCTATTGACCATTATTATCATGAAATCATGTTCAATTTACTTATTGTTGGTTCTCATCATTATCATGAACATGATATCACACATGCTTACATCTTGAAACTCTCATTGGCCATTATTAATGACTGTGGGTATCTACATTTAAAATTTAAGTGAGATGCTGACAAGGCACAGCGTGTGTCCAAGGGCTCAGTCTAGCCCCAATGACGGCGAGTCATAAATATACTGTTAACCATGGGGTATAATGATTACTGGCGTTGCATCTGCGTTGGGAGTCGTGCGTGCGTGTTGAATGATAGATACAGAAACACATACACGTGTCCTGGTGTACATTCTTGATGGAACTTTTCTTGGTGTACATTAGTGTCTACGTGCCTGATTAGGGTTACATTATCGTGCTCGTGTGTGCTTGCTTGCTTGCGTGATATGGCCATCCTACATTTATTGCAATTAGTGATATCTTGTGTTCTTGACATCAAGTGAAATCTTGCATGCTTGTACAAAGTGATCTTGCTAGTTCTATCTTGTCATCTCATTCTAGATCTCGTTCTATCATGATCACTCTATCTAGCTTGTTTCATGTTTTAACGAGTTTAGTCGTACATGCATAACATGACATTCATCGCTTACCTAGTTCTAAACTGTTAATCACTTATATCATTGCCCGCACATTGAGATATAAACCCTACTAGGCTAGTTTGCTCATCCTACTTTTACCCAATCTAGGTGACTACGAAGTTCAAGAGGAAGATCAGTCGAGGATGGGAATGCGTCCGAGTGAAGAGCGTTCCACTTATGAGTCTATCTATAGTTAGTTATTTTGAGTGGTAGAACAAGTAGTAGGAAGTGAGGTATTATGTACTTTTTCTTTTATCGAGTCTTAGTCCTGTAATAGTTTCCATTTGGAATATAATGAGTTGAGATTTGAATAAAAGATTAGTTGAGTTCAATATTTGGGCCCTATGATGATGTATGTTGTTATACATTTAGTGCGTGCTAGCTAGAGGCTTATTTTCCGACTATTCACGTCTCGGGTTATCATTTCAAATTATTTCCGAATTATTATCAATATCCACTACAAAAATTCTCGGGACGTGACAATAGGTTTCCATGTATAGTAGTTAAATTGTATGAAGCATGCATTATGTGTTACTTTCTATTGTTAACAAATAACATGTGCATATGACATGTATAAGGGTTGTGCATAGATTGCTTGCTGGCTCTATTTAGACTCATTCTTGCTTCGGTGTTCAGGTGTGGCAAGTGTCTCCACTTTAGAGGAGGAGATAGTTAGGAGCGACTCCGAGCGGGAGGAGTCGCCATTGTTGTGGAGATTTCTATATTGTACTTCATTTCCTTAAGTATGTAATTAATAAATGATGTATTTCATATGGACAATGTAAATTATGTTGGAGTTGTAATTGTGACGGAACACCTCGTCCAAGTCCGTTAAACCGATAATGTACTTGATCCGAGTCCGTTTCCCGCGAACGGGCCAAAGCCTCGCAAGGGATATCACACCACAGTCCGTGTAAACACACAGGAACACACCATTTCATATATATATTTCACAAGTTTACATAGCCAAACTTTCATAAACTAAAAGAAAGTACATGAGCCTGGGGCATGCTCCGAGGTACAACTAGAAGAAGTAAACAACTAGCTACACTGCTACTGCTACACTGCTGGAGGTACTGACCCTGCACCGCTACGATGCGGCTCAGAACTGGATGATGGTCGAGAAACGTCCTCCTCGCCCTCGCATGTGGGAGTAGGTGTGAGCCTCGCTAGTCACTAGCTCAGTAGGGAACTCCCCCAACACCGAGCAAAACCAAAACACAGGTACGAAAGTAGTAAACAGTACCAACAATTTATAGAACAACTAAGCAGGATGTCACGCCCCGACGCAGAATATCGGAGCGCGAAGGCAGTTGCAAGTGAACGGGTATAGAGCGAGTGCTAGACATCAAACCATTGCACAATGAATAATACTAAAGCAAATTCATTTCCTTAATACATTCCGATGCCTAGTTACAACCACTAATATCAGAGCCAATCTATAGGGCCCAATTACATTGAAAGAAAGCAAAAGACTAAACTTCAAACCTAACTACTACAATGCTAAATATAGCAATATGACACTAGGGTACTCAAGACATCACTCCAGGTCATTCCCGTCCTCTTGAGTGTATGGTTCATCCTTGGTCTCACCTGAGAACACAACGACAAATAACGCAGGGTGAGCGATAACTCCCAGTAGGACTTAAATCTAAGGATCAAGCATGCTTTAAGTGATTAATGTCTTATAAAGTAGGATAACTAGAGAGAATAATGAGAAACATATAGAAAGTGCTGGTACACGATAACGAGGGACAATAGCACAATGCACGAGAGTATAGCACGACAAGTTTTGATATTAGATTGGCCGTATAACAAGATAACAAGTAAAGTTGCACTTCAGTGCACAAGTCACGATAGCAAGTGTTGGTCGATATTCTTTCAACCACGAGTTTCAAGTAAACCAATAATTGACTGTTTGATTAATTGATTGCCATAGATCGAATCTTGTGTGTTTATGCGTTAGGTGTATGCCATCACCCAGATCATTAGACCCTCGCGAGTTATAGCCTTTCAGGTGCTCCTCCCAAGGACCAAACGGGCCCTTATAATGTTGCCTAGCATAGTCATGTTTTTATCGTAGACAATCAATTAATGGCCAAATAGAGTACCAAGGAATAGATGAGAGTACTAGTTGAATAGACGAGATAGTAGAGTGAACGTGAATAGATGAGCGAGTAGAGTACAGATGAGGGCTAAGGGACAATGCACGTAACTCTCAGAGTAAACAGGCGATAGTAATAGTTGCACAACACGTGCACATGGTGTTGGCAGTCAGGTGGAACTCACGATCTTCCCGCTGGCCATGTTATGCACAAGTCCAGAGGTCTGACGTGATTAAGGTAAGAGCGAACTTCTAATAGCCATTTGGATCATATCAATCCCTAAAGGTGTAATGGGTGTTAGGGTACAACTGGCTCGTCGACCATGTGGGAATCCATGATCAGAGGAGACTTACGGAGGCCTTGAACAAAGACTCACTAGTCCGGCAGAAGGAGTATCAGACGGAGAGTTCGTCCAAGCTAAGAAAGTGTGTATATAGAAATAAGTGCTCGACGTTCTAGAGGAATTCTAGAACAGTGGAGTGTCGATATCGGTATATAAACAACGCAAGAAACGAATACAATTCCTTTAAAATAGGGAAATTAATATACTTTATTGCAATAAATTACCAGATACATTATGAGATATTTTATGCCAGATTTCAGCCATATATGGATGGTTCATGTGTGCGCATGTGTGAGAGAAATCATAGATAGAAAAGAAGTCGTGAATATGTCTTTTAAAGCATTCAATATAGCTCCATTTTAAAACGATGTTTTTACTGCATGTACGACTGTTAAAAAGGCGTAAGAATATTTTTGAAAGTGAGAGTAACAAATTTTATGGGTTTTCATGCAAAGTCCTGTGAACGCGATGTAGGCCAGTAAGGGTAGCGATAGGGTCAGGGCAGATCGCGACAAGGCCTGAAAAGGGTCGCGACAGGGCTGCCAGGACAGAAGACCAGAACGCGACGTAGGGTACTGTCGCGTTCAGAACGCGACAAGATGAGGCGTCGCGACGGGCTGAGAATGCAACCTGTCGGGCCGTCGCGTTCTCTGGTCCATGGACTGAGTCTGACAGAGTTCGGCTTTGTCTGGATTGCGGTCCAAAATATCAGATTTTGATACAGGGTCGTTCAGAAAATCATAACTAATTGTATACACGATGAAAAATCATGAAACTAGGGGCAAATGAAACTAGACATGCGAGAGTACTTCCAGTAAATAGGAATTAGAGAGAGAGCATGGTTTGAGCATGAACAATAACAAGTAACACAGAACATGATACAGAGAGCAAGATTGATTTAATTCGAGCAACATGCTCAACAAAATTAGGGCTTTCAGGGGCAAACGATGCCTAACATGCATCAGTTCCTATAGTAAAAATATCGTAGCACAGGGTTGAGTATACAAGGAGATCAATAGTTAAGAAGAGGGTTCGGGGTCATGTAAGTTGCAGAACATGAAAAATCAAGAACAAAAGATATGCTCGTTGGAAAATTACGAAACCAAAGGGCTTTTGCTCCTGATAGACGAGACATCCTACAGAAAACGTTTCATGGTTTATGCTCATGAGAATGCCTACCTTGGACTCGATTTATCTTCTAGGGCTTAGAACTCCAAGAACGAGGAAGAAGCTCCAAGAACTCCTCCTCCCCACGAGATCCTCTCCTCCTTGGCCTCTTCTCCACGTCCAAAAACCTTTGGCAACGAGCTAGGGTCGACCAAGAGGGTTTAAGAGATGTATTTATATAAATATAAGTTCCTATTCCTACTACTACTCAAATTCCTCTTAATTACGAGATTTCCTAACTCCACCTTTCCTCTCTTGCTTTCCAATCTCTAATTGGGTTAGGATAGTATCTAAATTCGTGCTAGACTATATGGAGTAGGTTTAGGAATCCAATTCCTACTCTAATTGCCACTTTTATTGCTTTAATAACCCCTTTCCAATTAGGAGATAATTAAACTCCGAATTTAGGGTATTTTCTTATTATTCTCCCTTTGTAAATTCATATTTTGACCCAATAAGTTCTAGAGTATCCATTAAGCAAAACCCACTACTCTTTTCCATTTCATGGGTTTTATTTAATACTCTTTTCATTGAATATCCCTTTAGATGAGTTTTTAATTTATTATTTAAATTTTTATTTTCTAAAAAATTCAGTTGCTACACAGGATATGGAAGCTGTAAAAGTACTCACCGTCTGCCGACTACGAAAAACAACTGTAATAATTAACTGGCAAATCAGTACAAGTGTACAAGCTAAAGTAGAGACCGCCAAACACGAGCCACGTGAACTGGTTCGCGACACCAGAGATGACTTGACAAGCTAACACAGGTCTACCTCTCAGTCTCGCAGCCACAGACGAAAGGTCCAGCTACCGCTCCACGTGAAAAGGGTCAAGCAACTGTGGAGACCAACTAAACACCACCACCTGCGGATCCAACGGTCGCTGGCCATGCCTGGCACCTCTAGAGACCCGGCCTGGGCTCGCTAGAGTGAGGCACTGGAAAAGGACTAGCTGGGGACCAGTGTCGACTACTGGTGTCCGAACCCCAACTACGAGCGCGCTACAAGTGACTAAACAAACACTAGAGTCACTGTCCCACTGTCGTCTTTCCTCAGCCGAACGTACAACTCAAGCAAAAGCATGAGGGTGTCCAGGTCAGACAACACAGACCTCGACGGTACAACACGAGTACGGGACAAGCCCCAAGCTAACAGCCTGGTCACAGAGAACCTGGGGCACCCTACTGGAGAGGTAACCCAGTAGACGTCGTACTACTGCCACGCACACAAAACCCGTGCACGTCACATACAAACCACGTGAAACGTCACGTAAACCTCTCGAACGATGGTCCACTAGACGTGAACCTAACAGTACTCGCGTGAACACCACGCAGCCATATATATGACTAGCTAACTACGTACTCTGTATGCTAGTCTCAGAAACCACGTGCACTTAGTGCACCACAAGGCCAATGCACCACTTAATATAATAAACACATTAAACCACGATAAAGAGATCACATCACGTAGCCATGCACACACTTGCCCTCGACTGAGGTCACGACAGACCTTTGGTCACCTTCAGAAGGCGTCAACCCGACATGTCGCCTTAAGGATAGAACGCGACGGGTCGACCCGTCGCCTTCTGATCGCGACAGCACCCCTGTCGCCTTAGCAGGGGAGAAACCCTAATCGGGTTCTCTCCTTCCAAACACCCCAAAACTCATACAAACCAACCTTAATTCGTCATTTACATGCTTTAATGAAAACCTAGGCATGGTATTAGCATGAATAAAGCATTAAAATGATCACGCCTACGATTCCCCTGATTATTGCCCCGGAACGGGGAGAATTACCTACCTTGCAAAGAACGTGCGATATGATGCTTCCCCGCTGATCCTCACGCTCCACGAGCTTCTTACAGCGAAACCTCACCGAAAACCGAGTTCTCCACCCGAAATCACCTGGGAAACCCTCAACAGCTCCTCCCCCGGCCGAGCAAAATGTGTGAGAGTTCTGCCGGCTGGGGTTCTTTAAAAACCTGCTGCGGTTTGGAACGCGACACATCATTGCATCGCCACCTGAATGCGATGCACTAGGGTGTCGCCTTCCCGAACTTAATGCTCCCAATGCCCGCAACGTGGCGCACATGCACACGTCCAGCGCCAGAGGCGGTCACATGAATGCAACGCAGTGCTCTGTCGCGTTCAAGAACGCGACGGCCCCTCTGTCACGATGACAGGAATAAAAACCGAGGGGTGCTACAACCTGCACTAACGGCCCGATAAGGCCCATACACACGTGCGCACACCATTCACGAACCACATTGGTCAACGTATGACCTCTACAACACTAAACAAAGGATCCATAAGGATCCAAAAAATGCACGAGTACATTACTATCATCTAAAAAGAAATTTGACTGCGAAATTCATAACACACAAACAACCAAAACAAACTTTAATACATACATCTTTACAAGTACTATCATCTAAAAAGAAACATCAAATCTTACCAAATAGATAGGGATACCCTTAGCCATCTCATCGGTAACTCCAGGTATCCTCACCTCCCAATCTATTTTCCATCTCACTCTAACTAGCTCAATTTCTTTATTCCGCAGCTTCTTTATCTTCCAACCAGTGATCTGCACTGGATATTATGGCATAGTCATATCCGACCTCAGGTCACCACCTTGATAACTGATTATTTAAGCTGGATCTTCAATATATTTTCTTAACATAGAAACATGAAAATATCATGGACGTCCGCAAAATTGCTGGCAAATCTAGCCTATAAGATGTTTCCCAATTCTTTCAATTACCTGGAAAGGTCCCCATACCTTGGGCTTAACTTTCTAGTCTTTCAAACCCTCATAATACCTTTACTCGGGGAAACTCTTAAGAAAGCAAAATCTCCCACTTCAAACTGAAGTGGTCTCCTCCGGTTATCTGCATAAACTCTTGTGTCTACTTTGAGCTGCCTGCAATTTTTCCTTAATAAGTTTCACTATTTCTGTGGTTTGCTGAATCAATTCAGGACCACTAACTGCCTTTCTCCCACTTCATGCCAGTTCAATGGGGTTCTACATGGCTTCCATATAAAGCTTCATACGGTGCCATCCCAAGACTGGTATGATAACTATTATTATAGGCAAACTCAACTATTCCCAAATGATGCTCCCAGTTACCTCCCCAAACTAAACACAAGCTCGCAAACATGTCTTCAATTGTCTGAATAGTCCTCTCTGTTTGACCATCTATCTGGGGATGATAAGCGAAGCTATATTCAGCTCAGTGCCAATTACTTTTGCAGACTTCTCCAGAAACCAGAAGTAAATCTTGGATCTCTGTCAGACACAATAGTCTTCGGAATACCATGTAATGGAACAATTCTTTCAATATAAACTTTTGCTAATATGTCAATGTCCAAGACTACTTACTGCCACTAATCTACACACCTTGGTTAATCTATCAACAAAACCCATATTCCATTATGCCCGGAACTCGATCTTGGTAAGCCTACCACAAAGTCCATGGCAATATCATCCCATTTCCACTGTGGAATGGGTAAACGTTTGCAATAGACTCCAGGCTTCTGATGTTCTGCTTTAATCTGTTGATAGATAGCACACTTTGCAACAAATTCCGCTATTCCTTTTCATATGAGGCACCAGAAACTGTTTCTTTAAATCCTAGTACATTTAGTACTACCCGGATGGATAGTGTACCTAGATTTATGAGCCTCTTCCAACACTCTCTGCTTTACCTCTCTCTCTACTGGAAACAACAACCTGCCTCTGAGCCTAAACACACAATTATCATCAATGGTAATCTTCCATTTTCACAATTTCGGGCTAAACTTGCATCTGCCCTCTGAGCTTCCACAATTTGCCAATATATGAGGGCTCTACAGCACTAGCAGCTAGTATTGCCCGCCGCTGACTACTGGGCACATACAAGGAGTTCTCTACTATTCTTCATACATTTCCCTCTTTGATCATCATCAAAATACAAATGCTTTTTGCTCAAAGCATCAGCCACAACATTGGCCTACCCGGATGGTAAGCCAAACTGAAATCATAATCCTTCAAATACTCACCCACCTACGCTGACGGAGATTCAAATCTTTCTATGAGAAGATATACTTCAAGCTTTTATGATTTGTAAAGATCTCAAATCTCTCGCCATATAGATAATGTCTCCACATTTTCAAGGCAAAGACAACTGCTGCTAACTCCAAATCATGAGTGGGGGTAATTCTCCTCTGCTGGCTTCATTGTCTAGATGCATAAGCTATCACTTTGCCAGCTGCATAAGTACCGCACCAAGCCATCGTCGCGAAGCATCAGCGTATACTACAAAACCACCACTTCCTGCCCGTTAATGCCAATATGGGTGTTGTTGTAAGTCTTTTCTTTAACTCCATGAACTCTTTTGGCATTCACCGGACCACACAAAAGACACACCTTCCTGGTCAACTTGGTCATGGGTGCCGCAATCTTGGAAAAATCTTGTATGAAGCGCCTATAATAACCTGCCAACCCAGAAAATTCTATCTCAGTTATGTTCTAGGCACTTCCATTTCATTACTGCTCCACTTACTCGGGTCCACT
>JACBKR010004252.1:0-24924 GCA_014218235.1 Colocasia esculenta | reverse complement strand
ATAAATAATAGAAAGTTATGCATCAACTGTTTGTGACTCAGTTTATTTGGGAAACTTGGGAGGCTTGAACTTACTATATCCTAGTCGATCTGGTGAGAGTAGAATAACTACCAAGGTAGTAAAATGACAAAGAGGGGCAGTCTCCATGTTGGATGAGGAAAACCTTAAAGTTTGGTGATATTAAGACAGTGAGGCACCTTTAGTAACATGACAAACAAGGGCATCAACAAGTTTGTCAAATTCTCCACATTGATTAATATGAGCTGTTATGCATTCTCAAAGAAGTTGATTACAAATATTTAGAGTAGAATACTTTCGGGTTATGCCCTTGGATTATCTTGTCCAATAATCATTAAACATGGGTAACTCTGCCTTTATGCTTGAACCCCTTATAGGAATTATATCTGAAATTATGTTGAATAAAGCACTATGCCAATATAATATATACATGCATGCATCAAAACATAAATAATGCAAAAAGTGCATAAAATGCTGCCAGAAACATTGATCTCCATCTTCATGGTACTTTTTGCTTACCAGTCGTGTACACTGCCGATCAGACCTCTATCATAGATTATTTTGAGGTTGTGCTGTGCATCTTCTGGTACAACATTCATCACCCAGACATCTTTATCTCGAAGAGCAGCTGCAAAAGAACCCAAGTTTGCCTTCATATCCATCAAGTTCCTTAGACTATTAGGCCTAATTTTGGGACTCAACAAATTCCAATAATCCTCTACTCTCTTTTGCCACATGTCCTGCATCATAAAATGTATAGTAAATATCGGACACAAATTTGCTTCAGTTAAAAATAGATATTCATTATAATTGTGTGCATAAATAAAATAGAGCGCATTCTTATGCATCACAAATGTATGTCACATATACGACAATGAAACCAGAAATAAAAGTTACCACATCCTTCCTGAACATTTCATTGGAAATGTCTAGATCAGCAAGACGAGGAGGGGGAGAAGTCAATCGAGATGGCCATGGAGCCAATCCACTGCCCTTAGATCTGTGGTGCTCTGTAAAAGAAGAAAAATGTTCAATCTAGTAATAGCTCATACAGCATAGCATAGAAAGCAATGAAAGTAACACAAAAACAAAGACCTGACTGGTCTATAATATACTCACGTGGAGAATAAGGAGTAACGCAGGCCTGCATTGGCACACCCCACACTGCATCAGGATCATCATCAGATTTACATAAAGGAGGTTGAGTGCCAGGATTTCTCTCCATATAACAATCATTTGTCAGGGGTTTGACCCAAATCACAGTTTGGTTTCTTTTCACTGCAACTTTCCAGCACATCCGTTCAACAAGAGCACTCATCTGTCTCCAAATTCTGAGATCCTCTTCATCTTGTGCATATGCTTCAGGAGATGAATAGGCAAAGTAACCTCCTGGCCTAAGCAATCTATCCACCTCAAGTAGAAGAATTCCATCTCTTTGAAGCCAATCAATCCTACAGCGAGAACAGTGAGCTAGCTCAAATGATCTGCTCGGTAAGGGAGCCTCTTTGTCCCTAGTACACCAAGATATGCTGGGATCCCTCTCTCAAGGGCAAATTGGATCTGGTTCTGGTGCACATCATTGGGCGCCAGAGACATTGCTATGATATCAGATGAAAGGAGATATCCTCCAAAGCTTGCTACACCACAGCCAACATCAAGAACAGTCCGAAGATTCCCTCATTGCTGAGATTATCGTTTGTAAAGTTAAGCATCTGCCACAAAATATCATAAGTGAGATTCCCTTTTTTTCCCTTTTCTCTAGACAATTGGTGCTTTGAAATTCTAGAGAAAATGTACGGTACTAAAAGAAAGGCAAAAGCATATGTAGTTTTCCAAGCAAACCAGAGTACAAAAAGCAACAAAACTAAATGAGCAGAAGAGCAAATCTGATATGTAGCTTTGCCAAGGAAATAAAGTACAAAAGTAACAAAAATGAATGAGCAGAAGAACAAAATCTCGCCGCCATTTTTATGTCAACTGATGTAAGCTTACATTTGCAAGTGATGCAATATACTTATCAGCTCCATAGTGGAAGTGGGTGCCGCCCCCAGGGAATTCAATTTTGTCTCCTTTAACAACCATCCAATTTTGGTCAGACTTCTCATGAGCAAGATGGGTATGGGGTATATTGCTTGCCAAACTTCATCCCGACTTTTTGGCCATTTAATTGGCACCTGAAATGAATATTTGCAATGCAATGAGCAACATCATAAATATTGCCAAACAGACAATATATCAATTATTTGTAGTCATGAACAGTAATCAGTAAAAGGAAGTTTCTTCCAAACCTTGTAACCATGTGGTGGTGGTATTAAGCAATTAAACCGCCTGTCTGGCAGAGGACAATGCCTCTCATAATGCTCCATAAGGGACAAATCCAGTTTCAACCTCATTTGAGTTATGAGATTCCTATCCAGGCAGGGAATTAACTCGGAGTGACGATCATCGCACACCTAAAAAGAACATATTGGAGACATATAAACAGAACTGATCAGGGATCTGGACAATGAGATTGTGCAGAGGATAACTCACCGGTAGCTCCTGGGGATGATCATGCTCTCACCTTCTTCTTGCACAAATACTGAAAGTTCCTGTTTGCTGGCAGACTCGCTACTTTCATCGCTACCCCACCCAAACGATCTGATAGATTTAGTACCATATTCAAAAGCAGAGGCTCCACTGACTTCCCCAGATCCAAAGAATCCATTATTATACAGAAACAGGAAACCCAGGAAAATCACGACAATGCACAGTGATGTGACCAAACGCTTATTCTGGTTTCCGTCCATTCTCCCCCTCATCTTGATCGTGCTAGATGGTGCACGTCCTTTTCTATCAAGATAATGTATACAAAAGGAGGTTATGAAGATTATGAAATGAATTTGTGAACCCTCATGGTGTTCCCACTTCTAACAGATCCGAAAGACTCTGCATGTGATCCCAGATCAAGGTGTTTAAACTGCCAATGTTGAAGAAGGAGGCCTGCAAATCATCAAAATGTGGACTTTACAGATCAGCCAGAGCCGTTCATCATACAGCTAGATCTGAAAAGGCGTCTCAATAGGTGACTGCTATGCCACGGAGTCACAAAATTCCGGGTGATATACCAATTATAGATCTACTAAAACGTCAAAGCTCCAGGAATCTTGTTTAGTATGAGGGGCGGGCTGAAAGAAATGAAACTAATTTCGACAAGAACCAGTTGATACACAAGAAAATTACAGACTATGGATACAAGTGCAGCAAAATCCAATGGAAGTACAACAAAGAAATGCTATAGTGTAACCTCCTAGATGCAATCTCCAGTTGCTGAAAACTAAAAAGATCCGAGAAAACACAGTTCCCACCGCAAAATCACAACCTCTGAAGCCAAGGGATCGGCGAAAAGAGCTCACTCGGACAAACAGGCTAATGTGAAAGTGATGGAAAACATGAGAGATAATTCCCCGGAGCCCAGTTAGCGCCAACCACGCAGGAACCATCCAATATCCACGCAGACAGCTAGAAAGGCTAAAAAGCTAAGGAAAAGAAAAAAGGGGAAAGGTCTTCGACCCCAAAAGAGACGGCTACAGTAATCCGCGTTAAGTGCATAAGAGAAGAAAAACGCTCAACAAAAAGAAGAACGGGAAATGGCACAAGTGCACATGTGTGGCACTGAATCCGTTTCCAATCCCGAGCAAAAATCACATCTTTCCAACCCGAAATGCGGAGACAGACCGAAAACCAAGCACCTCCCTGTACCCCAACGAAACTCCCACACCGAAAAACACTGAATTGGCGGTGCCCAAAGCGAAAACCTCACTAGCAAATCAGCCCAACCGACCTCAGAACGGAAAAAAATGAAAGAAAAAAACAACAGAAATATCATCATTCACAACACGCCGCAGTCCCCTAGCTGGGACCGGCAGATCCAGACCAGATGCAAGGAGGCAGGGGAAGCAGAAAACAAGGAAAGAGCGCCTCACTCGACGTCCCCGGACCAGAAGCTGGCAATGGCGGCGGGGCGTGGCGGTCGCGCTGGGATCTGATCAAGGTATCCGGCAGACAACCCGCGTAACAGCAACCAAAAAGGAAAAAAAAAAAAAAAACCTTCCCGAGCTTTTCCAGATAGCGCGAAGCGGGCGAGTACCCCCAACGTAACCTTAGATTTGGAAAGATCACGGAACAAAAGGCGTCTCCCAGTGGTGGCTGGCCGCAGGAGCTGCAGAGATCTCGATTCCAGAGAGAGAGAGAGAGAGAGAGAGAGATGGGAGAGAACCACAGATCCAAAGACCCTTTAATAAATAAGAGAAAGAGTGGAAGAGAGAGAGAGAGTGCTGGCTTTGATGGCAGCCAACATTGCACGAACAGTATCCACCTCTCTCCTCTCTCACACCTGCCCGGCTGCCCATCGGGGAATGGAATTAGTGTCGGCAAAGTTTTTTTTTTTTTTGCTCGGATGGTCCTATATTAATTTTATCCCCATATTCTTCTTCTTTAGTACAAAAAAATAAAAAAAAACATTTTCTAACTTTTTATATATTTGTAATCGGTACCGGTGAACCTTAAAGGCTCACCAAGATCTCCATGCACGTTGCGCTCCCCATCAGTCGCCGACCTGGCCATGTCATCAGACGGCCGCTAATTTGACTGATCCGGACTTGTGACCCTCTGATCTGTGTCCCTTTCTTATTCGCGTCATCGTGACCCTCTGATCCGTGTCCCCACTGTCCGTGGGGTTCACGTGATAACAAGCGTGAGGTTGACGTCATATGGCATCAGTAGACACGGCCGGTGCTCCTATTGGAGGAGGTGAGGGAGAAGACAGCTGTATACGCCGCTGAGCAGTCGTGTGGACTCTGGATTGGGGTTCTGTGGAGTTGTCGTGGGGGCGTTCCCCATGTGGGGACATATGGGAGATGGAATAAAGTGGAATAACATGGCATCCCAATAAACATATGGAACGGTTAAAAAAAATTCTCTGTGAAATTGCCCCAAAAAAAAAAGAGATTTCTGCGGAGTGAGCTGAAATCCTGTTAAAGATGTGTCCCTAATTGTCGCGGGCCGGGGTAATAGATGGCAGGTCAGCTAAAACGACCCTGACGATAAACGGCATGCAAGCTCGTGCTGATTATATCTTTATCCGGAGCGTGATCTTTGGATCTTTTTCTATGTGAACAGTTCTCCCAGGTGTTGTATGAGTACCTTTTAAAAGGTCTTTACGTTATTACTACGGGGCGATCGGAATGGAGATTCTTCATTTGATTTTGAGGACGAGCAACTTGAGTTAGCACGTGATGACGCCCTCGTCTTCCCTGAGCCGTGTCGGGCCCAGTCCAACTTGACCATCGGCCTTGAGTTAGCGTTCGGCGGACAAGGTGTGATCGATCCTAACAACTGAAGAGTATCCGTATCAACTTCTATTTATAGAATTAGGCTCTCAACCAATCAAGTCGACGGTGAGCAAAGTTCTATCAGTGAAATAGAAAACTTTTTGTGACGGACCGGGGTATTTATGCCCATTAAGATTCCATATCCAGATCCGCCTCCCGCGAACGGACGAGGTCTCGCAAGGGATAGCTCACACAAACGTCCAGTAAGAATATAAAAGACAAACCACAATAGTATAAGACACAAGAAAGTACAAGTGCTCATATCTGCATATAACAATTAACAACTGTCAATTACATTAATACAGTCCAATAAAAAGTACAACTACATGGGGCATACTCGAGGGAGCACAAGCTCACACAAGCACTAACTACTACACAACTGCTGGTGGTACAAGTCTGACACAACACCGCTGCAAACCAAATACACGGCAAGCCCTGAAAAAAAATGTAGGGGAGTGAGCATCAAAAGTCACTGGCTCAGTAGGGACCACCCAAAAATCTCAACAACCAAACAGAGAGACCTCAACCCGGAGGGTCTCACTGGCAACACCAATAGCCAAACCATTTCATGCTCACATCATAACAATAAATAACAATTAACATATAATCATGATAAAAAACATAAAGTCCTCGGAAGGAGAGTGGGACTACGGGACTAATATAATATCATTAGTCAGCCCAACACTTAAGTGTCTAAACCACAAACTCACTGGCAAACTGCTACAACAACTGGTTGCCTAAGCTATATGCCACACAAGCAAACCTTTGCCCAGGCTACAAGTTTCACAGCGAACCCGAATCACGTGGGTACTAGGACAGCCAACCAAGTGCTAGTCCATTAAACCCCAAACCACACTACGACGAGAGCCACACATAAGTGGTAGGACTGGCTACAGCTAGCTAGTCCTTCACACACTAAAACCATAATTGGAACCATACCCAAAAAAGGTAAAACTCAACAAGTGAAAGGTCACACCACACGACCTCCACGAAACACAGTTCCACGTCAACACCAGAAAGACTGGTATATGACATACCACCACAAACCATTACCCACACAGGGACATGTACTATTATCACAAGGCACCAGCACGGAAATCACACAATAAACCAGTGCCACAACAGGGCACCCATAGCAAACTAAACCACTGGTGAGTAACATTCACCAACTATAATCAAAACTGTGCCACCACGGGCACACCATAATCCACAAACCGCAGTCATAACTGTGCCAACACCAGGGCACACCTCGAACGAGTCAACCTCGACTACGAGTCACAAACTCACGAACCACAGCCATAGCAAATCACGAGTCGGAAAGGAACGACGCACACACGGGAACGGACTACTGGCTGATCAGGCCAGTATCCAACCCGACAACACAACACAAGAACAACCTCTCGCCTCGCAGTCACGGACGAAAGGTCCAACTGCGCGCTCACGAGAACAAGTCAACAACTGTGGAGACCAACCAAACCCACACCTGAGACACATAACTGCAGGTCCATGCCTGGCACCTCTAGGGTCTCTGCCGGAGCCACCCTAAAGTGAGGCACTGGAAAACAGGACTAGCTGGGGACCAGTGACGTCTACTGGTGTCCGTACCCCCAACTACGAGCGCGCTACAAGCGACACAAGAACAAACTCTGGGAAGTCGCTGTTCCACTGCCGTTTTCCCTCAGCCAGACGTACAACTCAAACACAGGAGTGAGGTGTCCAGGAAGACGACACAGACCTCACGGTACAAACAAAGTACCGGGACAAAAACCCCGAGCACAACAAGCACACGTGCCTGGCTCACAAAGAACCTGGGGTACCCGACTAGAGAGGCATTCCGGAATAGGCGCCGGACCACCCCACAATCGGCAGCTAAACCACGATATATACACAAATACTTTTTGTTACCGATTACGGTACATATGTTAGGAATAACTTGACCCAGTCACAAAGTGACTTACAGTTAATCTACACAATACACCGTAAACCATATTAATAATAACGTTATGGCATGTTCTCAGTCACAGGTGACTCCACTGCCACACTAAGCATATTACGCAATCACACTTATTGTATTACTTATCCATTTAGGATAACTTGCAAAAGATCTTAAAGGATCAAGGCTAGGTTCACACATGACCTTCACTGCCCAAACAACACAAAGACATGGCTAGGCTCACACAGGAACTCACTGCCCAATTATATAACAAAACCTTAAACACTGAGCCACGATGGAGTATATGCCATGAAACTTACATATATCTTGTAAACAACATGTCTAACCATGGACAACGCACTCCAAGAGTGCCACGGGTGCCAACGCACACACATATTACGTAAATACCAAATCGATTACGTACATCACATATTAACCACATAAAACATGCTCACTTAAAAGCAATACGCTCCATGAATATAACAAATGCAATGGCTCTCACCTGTCATTGTCATGCACACACATTCACATGATATTTATAAAGAGAAAAAAACATAAAAAACCATGCGTTACTACATGCACAGGTTGGCGGCAACATTGATCGCCGTCCAAAGAATATAGACGACAATGTCCCTTGCCGTCAACACCAAGTAAGCACCACCACTTGGCCGTTTACCCACACTCAACGGCTAGATACCTAGCCGTTAATCTCCAACTGAAGAACTCTGCGTCACCGATGTTGACGTCAAGTTCTTCACTGAAAAACCCGCACAGAACACACCAAAATGGCCCTAAGCCAATTGCACGGGCAATTCACCATAAAAATAATAGAAAAACGAGGGGAAACACTTCCCCTTACATCTATGTACCATAATTAAACTGGAAAAGCTAGATCCAATACTTGGATCGATCAACACCCAATTCTCGGCATGATAACTTTTTTCCCAAAAACACATTAACAAATAATCTATACAAACGGAGCATGACAATTCAAACAAGAGAAGTCAAGGGGTCCCAGTCCCTACCTCAGAAACGCGATTGAACTTCCGAAGAACCTTGAATCATGCCGAAACTCGAGGAACGCCTCTCGAACAACCGCGCCAAATTGTCATTCCCCGCCGATATGCCACTGCTGCGCGCACCACAGCTGCCCCTCGTACTCCCGTCGACCACCGGAACTCGTGAAGAAGCTCAAGAGTGAAGGTGGGCGAAGAGGAGGGGAGAGAGTGGGGAAAGAAAGGGCTCGGGTCAGCCCTAAAAACACAGGTGCGTCAGGTTAACGTCAACCTCTGCGCCGCTAACCAAACCGCCCCAACTAGACGTCCACAACACTTGCCGCCAAGTTCAACAGTAGACGTCTACACCGATGGACGCCAAGAACATGTTAACGGCAACACTATTGCCGCCAACACACAGCAGACGTCACACACCTGGACGCCAACCTACTTGATGTCCAGCGCACTGAACACCAACACAGATCCATAACCAACCCCGAGTAAGGATCCAACAAGAAACACACAACACAAGTCGCACTGGTCACAACTTAACCATCCACACGCTAAACAAAGGATCCACAAAGATCCGAAAAACACGCGACGTTACACTTTCTTACGTGAGAGTATTATTATATATATATAATATATATATTATATATATATATATATATATATGTGAGGATATATAATCTAACATCTATATAAGTTTAATGCCTAATATTTTTATAATTTTTTATAGTGCTTTGGCACTCGCCCTAAACATACATATCGTTCGGTGCTGCGTACGTCCTCCGTGTTGGTGATCTGCCAATAGTTATGTGGATGGGCTCTAAACTTCGCGTATTAGAATTTGGAATGCTAATTTTTATGTGTCTTAAGTTTGTTATCTATAAAAAAGTAACGCATAGTAAATACGATAAAAAATGATATTCTATATTCTACTATTTATTATGCATGACATCCAATTCTACTACATACATATATATTTGAAGAAATATTGTACTTTTGAGTACTGTACTTTTAATTTTTATTAGGTGAGTACCATATCCCAACGACACATTGGTTAATAGGAAGATTAAAAGTATATAAATATTTGACCAAATCACATCTGGTCCAAATCACGATCTCATAGTTATTTTTAAGTCCATTGATCAATTTATTTTAACATCCGGTAAATTTTGGATATTTATTTTTAGGTCAAAAAAGACTCCACGTCAGTTAACTGACGGTGGAGAAGGTGAAATATCTAAAATACCCTTCTGCCATGTGCAGGGCGCCCATCTTTACAGTGTTGTGCTATTTGTTGCCATGAGCAAGGCACATCTCTGCCATGAGTCGGACTCCACCGTCTTTTAAGCATTTTTCTTCTCTGATGCCCTAACATATATATGGTAAAATCTGAAAATCTGAATGATTGAACAAGACAAAATCTAAAATACCTTCTGCCATGAGCAGGGCGCCCATCTTTGCAATGTTGTTGTTGCCATGAGCGCCATCTTTGCAGTGTTGTTGTTGCCATGAGCAGGGGGGAGAGCCGTCGAGGAGAGGGAGCAACCGAGCTTGGCCGCGGTGGCAGAGAGCGGAAGGATAGAGATCTGAAGGTGACTGCATCGGCCATCTCCTCCTTTAGGTCCATCCTCGCCGACCTCGACCGCCAGGGGATGGTGGAAGGGAGATCGATGACCCTGTCGCCGATGAGTTCCTCCGTCTGGGCAGGAGGGTACTCCAGTACCATACCCGCCTCTCTCACCTTCCTATCCTCGACCCTTCCCTAGGAACGAAAGGGCTCCGGCTCCGGTGATCCAATGCTTTCTGTGCCTCCTTTCTTCCCAGCGAGTCGGCATGGGGACGGGTGACCTCAGGCTCCTGACGGACAAGAGCAGTCGCCTACGGTCGTCGGGGCTCCCCAGCGAGACCATCACGGGGGGTTCCCCCCTGTGGTACCAGGAAGTCCACATCCCGAGCTTGCTCTCCTCTAGCCCGGAAGGGGTCCCCGAGTCCTCCTCGTCGAAGACCGGCAACACCTACAGGAGCTGTGTGAGGTAAGATTGCGGTGTACCGTCGACCAAGCTCGGCTGCTCCCTCTCCTCGGCGGTTCACCGTAGTCATAGGGTGGGCTCAGGGTGGGTTCACGGGTGGGGGAGGGGGTTTCGCCGCGGCGGAAGCCCTCCACCGTAGGCGTAGGGTGGGGTGGGCTCAGGGTGGGGGAGAGAGTTTCACCACATTCACGGGGTAGAATAGGATTTTTCGATGAAAATGTAAGTTGAGATAACAGATTGAACCCAACATTAAATAATTAACAGTCTTAGGGCTTAAAATTAAATTTCTATGTATTGGACCTAAAATTAATTTTATGTCATCTTTTTGGACCGAAAGTCAAAAATCCCAATTATTTCTCATATATTGTTTTTTGGGGTAACAAATCTAGTAGATACACTTTTGTGTATCTTAAATTGTTATCTATAAAAATACATCCCATTATTGCACTATTTATTTCGCATAACATCCAACTCTATTAAATACTCTTCTTCTTTTTCTTCGTGATAACAGGTCTACTCAATTCTTAAACCACATTTCTAGGGACTTAAATTAATGTGCCATTTTTTGTGACAGTAAAAGACTCATTGCAAATTTAATGGGTGTTTTTAGATACATGAAAATGACACCATGTTTTTAGATTTCAGAGAGATATACATGTTAATTAATTGCTCTATATGGCACTAGCGAATGGTCCTTCCCATTTTTTTCGACAGGTAAATATATTATGACCAAGGTTCGCCGTACCTTAATATTTGACTGTGTTACATTCTATTTTATATGATACGGATTCAAATGTATCACATCAATATATTGTGATCCACCTATATACACTCTCAAAAAAATAACTAAAAAATTAAGAGGAACGGATCGTTCGTGCCAGAGATCCACTCTCTTCATAGAACGATATGATGTGTCTCAGTACGGTACGACGAATCATAATTACGATTAAAATAATAACATTTAGACCTAACTTTCCACTTTCACATCATTTGCATCGCCTTGTCGGTAATAAGAATTAGGCAAGTAGATTAGACTAGAGAAATTTTCGCATTGTTTAGGATTTATTTAGCAAGCATTATTCTAAATTCCTTTTTAATCTATCACTCGCGCACATTTTATTACAAGTTGATTTTGCAAAATCTTTTTGGAAGGTATTCTAAATCCTCTATGCTCATATATTTATGTTGTTAAATATTGCATTTAATCTATATGTCCAATGTGAGTCAGACTTGTCGTCTAGAGTCATGCAGAATTTAGAGTAAACCACTATTCATATACAATGAGCATTGCCGTATATCTCTTTATTGGTTGTATAGTTCTGGACTTTTTGTCCAAATGCAACATGCTTGTCTAGGGTTTAAGACTTGAAACGTGACCCACACTTGAATGCACCATGAGTGAGAATTGAAACATATTTGAGACTTGAAATGGGGAAATGCTTAATGTTCGAGTGTTTCGGGTAAATAATTTACCCGGGCCCTCGATTGAGGCACATTCATTGGGCAACGCCCTCAATCTTAGGCCCCGCATCTAAAACGTTTCCCAATGAAGCAGCGCTAATGCAGATGTCTAGACCAATCATTTGTCCGGGGCATCCGTGCACTAAGTGCTTCTCCTTGAAATGTGACAAACATAGTTGAATGCACCGATGAGTGAGATTGGCTACATATTGTGAAAGCTCGTCTCATTGATTTGACGGTGAAACAAGCAATGAGTTAGGTATAAATTCATGATAAAATTAATCCGATAGTAAGTCAAAGACAAAATGAAGATTTGTGTTTCATTTTTCGACCCATTGTGGCAGTAAAACTAGAGAAAAAATAATGATGTGAAAGAGAATTATACTAAGAACATGATGACTACGATACTATACCGTGGCAAGGAAGAGAATTTATTAAAGTTTGAGTAACAAGGGACAGATAAAATAAAGATGGCTCTTAATAAAGCCTGAACTAGCTCCTGGTTGTGAAGGCTTGGAACTTGGACTTGTGAGGTGCAAGCATGATATGTAAGTCCTCTCCCGACAACGCAATGTTCTTGAGAAATGTTTGGGCGCCCGTGCAACGTATACATGTCACATATTTGCGTAACCCGGTTAAAAATTAAATTTTGGGAGTAAAAGGGTAGAAGTGGGGTTAAGTTACTCCATCTTTTTGAACTCGAGTAATTTTAACACTCCTAACCCCCAAATCCACATAATGATAATTGTGAGTTAAACAACTCTGTTAAAATAATCGAGAGTTCTTGACCTCTAGACAAATTATAGTGAGCCTCACATAGACATGTACATTAGAAATGTCTAACAATAATTAATAACTGATAATTATCATTTTCGTTTGCTTAACAAATAACAAGTGGATTTTATTTTTTTATCGATAAATTATTAAATACAAATATGAATATATATATATATATATATATATAATATATGTTGTTGTGTGTGTGTGTTGCAGTACAACGTGCGGCGGATCAAGATCTGACAGTGCAATTTTTTTAAAAAAAATGCCAAACCTCACCAATCGCGTGCGTTGCAAAATGAGGGTCAAAACTATGATACGATCGGGCTATATCAAGGGCCAGCCGTATCACAGTCTCTCTCTCTCTCTCTCTCTCTCATATATATATATATATATATATATATATATATATATATATATATATATATATATATATATATATATATATATATATGTATTATCCTTTAGATTTAGACCTTAAAGGTGGATAGCAAAAATTGTCCTAACCCATGGCAACTTTTGCATCCCCTTGACCAATGCCCATTACATATTATCCAAATCTCAATTCCCATTTCTTAATTGGATAGGAGCATTGGAGTAGCTAACAATTTTCCCAATTCCCATAGTAATCTCCTCTCTCCTCGCTCTCGGCCTCATTTCTTCTCTCTTGCTTGTCTAGGTCTCTCACCTTATTTTTGTTGTTGTAATACCTTTTATTTTGTGTTGTAAATACAGTGTGTAACAGGGTTGACACATGACAACAATCTAATTTACACATGTAAATGCAATACCACAGAATGCAAGTATATGGGAATAGTCCATATAACAACAACTAAAATACATTATACATGAGATGGCCGTAATAATATATATATATATATATAATATATATAATATATATATAATATATATATATATATATATATATATATATATGCAGTAAGAAAGGAAATATGCACAGTAGAAGCGCCTCAAAGAGACTCCCCTTAAAGCAGATATCGCCCCCACTAGAACAGTGTGTTGGGTATGGCGGTCTTCTTCCAGGATACGACTACTACCACGAGATTAACATTCGCACCTATGTTATCTCGTAAAACATGCAATCTATAAACCTAATCCTCTATGGACGAAACAGAAGGGAAAGAGAGCGTGCACCGAACACCGGCGAGGCACAGGGAAGGCGACCGGACAGCGAGGGCGTCGGACGTCGGAAGGCGTGCGATCGGTCGGCGAGAGCGAAGCAGGCAGAAGACCGAGAGCAGGAGCGAGCAGGCAACGAGCGGTTCCTCAGAGAGTCGAACAGGCGCATTCTCCGAGAAGAAGAAGGTAACCGTGATTAGGAATCCCTAATCGCGCCCCTTAAACGCCACACGCACGCGCAAGGCAACAATGGGCCTGGTTTGGAGAACCGACCCAAACAGCTCCAAACTCTCCAAGAAATGGCAAAAACACAATTAGAAAAAGATGCTAAGGCAAGCCGGCTGGACCGCGTCACACACACGCGCGCACCCGCCACCCCAGCCCAGCCCGGCAGCGCGTGTGTGTGTTATGGTCAAGCATAGCCTCATCTTTGTCTATAAGACATAGTCTCCTACACCTTTGGGGGTATAAAGCCCTTATACTCTTTTAGAGTTTCCAATATGGGACTAAAGACCTCACACATAAGGAGACCAAGCTAGCACACCCTTTACTTCATCAACCTTGAGTTTTCCTTTCTATTATAGATTGCTCCCTTAACACCCTTTACATCCAATATTCCCCACAAACTCAAGGTTTGATAAGGAGAATAGGCAGAAGAGGATAAACATACCATGCTTTCAGTAAAGGTACCTTTCGGGTTTGAACCCTTACCTTAGTCTTTTAACTTTTACCCCCACAGAATCGAAGTGAATAAAATCTTGAACTTGATTCTTTATGTGAGGGTTACTTGCTAAGAGACAACATGATATAGGCTTTTTGATAGCAATTTATAAACTTGGTGCTTTAAAGGCCATGCGCTCTATCCTGTATCATGAGTACATTTAGGAACAACCCAAATTCCTTAACTGCGGTCACACAGTAATACTCACTTAGGTAGGCTTCTCCAAGGATATACTGCAAATATCCTGTCTTTCCAGACTTGAACCTATTAAGAGTAGTAATACTCAACCTACATTAGCAATTTCCAGCACTTATACAGGATTACAGGGGATTGATTCAGATATGAAATATCTTACATTTAAGTGCCAACACATTCTCTCAGCAGATTGTTATTACCACATTGAACCTTTTTCGTGGAATCTCCACTCAAATAGGTTGGGTTGCCTCTGCAGAGAATGAGAAATGAGTTTCAGTCCCATCCCCATCCTGAACATCTGGACTTTCCTTTTATCAAGCCCTTGGTAGAGGATCAGCTATATTGTCATTGGTACCAACAAAGTCTACAGCGATCACTCCCTGAGACACTAAATCCCTTACAGATCTCAATCTGATTTGGATGTGTCTCCTTTCTTTTGGTTGTACTTTGAACTCTTGACCTTTGCAATTGTGGTCATGTTATCACAATGCACAGAGATCGTAGGAGTAGGCTTACTCATTAGAGAAAGTTCTGAAAGAAGACCCCTAATCCACTCAGCCTCCAACGCAGTGGTATCCAAAGCACACAACTCAGCCTCAAAAGTAGACCGAGATAAGATGGTCTGTTTAGAAGACCTCCAGGTGACTACACCACCTGCCAGAGTAAACACATACCTTGAAACACCATTACTCCCTGAGTTTTCAGCTATCCAGCTTGCATCACTAAATCCTTCCAGGCAGTAGGGAATCTCCCAAAATGCAAGCCTAGGGTAATAGTACCTTTTAGGTACCTTAAAATCCTATCTAGCCCATCCCAGTGAGTTTGGTCAGGACAACTTGTGTATCTACTAAGTTTAGACACTGCATATGAAATGTCAGGCCTCGTACAATTAGCTAGATACATCAAGCTTCCTATAACCTGATAATATCGTAATTGAGACACAGGAACACCACTCTTGTTCTTGCAGAAAACTCTAGAAGGATCATAAGGAGTACAGACTGACTTGCAATTCTGATAGCCAAATTTCTCTAGAACCTTCTCAACATAGTGAGATTGAGAAATTGCTATCCCTTCAACTGACTTTGTAAGAGTCAGTCCCAGAATTACTTTAGCCTCACCCATATCCTTCATTTCAAATCTGCTACTTAAGAATGACTTAGTCTCATTCACTATTCCCAGAGTGCTGCCAAATAATAGAATATCATCTACATATAGGTATAAAATTATGTATTCATCACCCTTAACTTTATAGTAGACACACTTATCAAACTCATTAACAATAAAGCCAAAAATATGATAGTAGTATCAACTTTTCATGCCATTGCTTAGGGGCTTTTTCAAACCATATAGAGACTTAATAAGTCTACAAACTTTCTTTCACTTCCAGGAGCCACAAACCCTTCAGGTTGATCCATATAAATCTCCTCGTCAAGATCACCGTTAAGAAAGGCAGTCTTAACATCAATTTGATGGACTTTCAGATTATATATGGATGCTAATACAATCAGCACCCTAATTGTGGTCATCCAGTGACAGGGGAATAAGTATCAATAGTCTATCCCCTCCATTTGTTTGAAACCCTTAGCAACTAGCCTTGCTTTATACTTGTCAATGGTTCCGTCAGGTTTTAACTTCTTCTTAAAGACCCACTTGCATCCTATAGTCTTAGAACCAGGAGGAGGAATGACCAATTCCCAAGTGCCATTTGCAAGAATGGAATCCATTTCATTCTTAATGGCATCCTTCCAATGCCTTGCTTCTGATGAAGCCCTGGCATCTCGAAAGGTGGAAGGATCACCCTCGATCTGATAAGTGATAAATTCCACCACCAAAATCCTTGGTGACTTTTTGCCTTTTACTCCTCCTTGGTTCTACTTCTTCCTGATTACTATCAACAGGAGAAGCCCAGATGCACTACCCCCCACATTAGACATCCTTTCCACCTGATCTAGAATGGATGCAGATGTAGAGGCTATAGTCTCAGAAGATTGATGTTGAGGTAGACCAGTCTTCATAGGAAAGACATTTTCAAAGAACATGGCAACTCGATATTCAACTATGGTGTTAACATCTATGCCAGAAATTTCTGATTTAACAACCAAATCCTGTATGCATAGCTGTTTTCAACATAGCCTAGAAAACAGCGTCAACTGTCTTAGGGCCCAACTTCTTTCTCTTGTGCTCAGGGACAAGTACCTTAGCAAGGCAGCCCCACACTTTGAGAAATTCAAACTGGGTTTCCTATTTCTCCAAAGTTCAATTGGACTACTATCTTTATGTTTCAGGGAACATGATTTAGAATATGGCAAGCAGTATCCAATGCTTCCCCCCACATAAAGTTTGGCAGTCCTGAACTCTGCAGGAGAGAGTTGACCATATCGATAAAAACCCTGTTCTTCCTTTCAGCTATCCCATTAGACTGAGGACAGTATGGTGCAGTTATTTCATGAACAATGCCATGACTTTAGGCAAATTCAACACAAACTAGAGGTATACTCTCCTCCTCTATCTGACCTCACCTCTTTAGAACTTTCCATGTTTGTGTTTCTGCTTCCTTCCTAAAGATGACAAACTTTTGCAAGGCTTCATCTTTAGACTTAAGCAAATACACATAATAGTATCTACTACAATCATCTATAAAGGTATAAAATATTTTTTATGATCCCTAGTTGACATGCCATTAAATTCACAGATATCTGAGTGAACCAAATCTAAGATCTCAGAATCCCTAACCACTGAGTGGAAAGGCTTCCTAGGTTGCTTGGCCTGAACACAGATATCACATTTATTTGATTTATCAATAGCACATGTGGGAATCATTTTCAGGTTCATCATCCGATTTAAAAAGTTAAAATTTAGATGACCAAGACGACCATGCCATATATCAGATGAATCTAATATGTTATAAGCAACAGAACATATTCAAAATTAGAAGCACAATCTAAATTTCTATTCACAACACATGATCCACAAAGATTTTAAACAAACCATCAGAACATAACTTTTTCCTATAAAAGATTTCATGCGAAGTATCACAACTTTATTACACTTGAAGTTTAACTCATATCCCTCTCTACTAAACAGAACCAGATAAAATGTTCCTCTGACACTAGGAACATGGTGCACTAGAGATAGAGATAGAACCGTCCTGAAGCAAACTTCAATCAACACGTCCAACTCCCGCACCCTAGCCGAACTACCATCCCATTATTACGGAACGGTCTCCATGGCTCGGCACCGAAGAAGAACCGCCAGTCTTACATTGACTTGGGCTGGATTCAGATTGGTCTGTTGGGTCTTGTTCAGCAACTTCTCTTTCCTTTTGAGACAGTCGTTGCGCATATGACCCTTTTGACCACAGGTCCAGCACTCTCCAGCACCTTCTTCTTCTTAATCTTTCCTTTAGGTTTCATCTGAGAAGTGGAATCACCTTTGGTTTTGTGTTTGAATCTTTTCCCTTATGCTTCATTACCAGGTTTGCAGTTACATCAACAGGCATACAAGGCTTCTCCTTTCTATGCTCCTCTTCTATATAGCAATAGCCCTCATCAAATCATCAAGAGAAATAGTCTCCTTACGGTTTTTAAGAGACATCCCAAAATCCTCCCAAGATCTGGGCAATTTCTCTATGATGCACATGACTTGGAGCTTTTCAGGCATTTTCATATCTGCCTCAGCTAAACCTTGGAGCATAAGGAGAAGTTCATGAGCCTGCTCCCCCACAGTTTTGTTTTCTGTCATCTGGAACTTGAGAAACTTTCCACAGAGTATTTTTCAGGCCTTGATCCTCGGTGCTATACTTGCGGTCAAGTTCATCCCATAGTGCTTTAGTAGTTTTGAAAGTGGAGGAGCTGTAACATCAAAGAGGACATCAGATAGAGCAGTGAGTATATACACCCATGCCCCAACCTGTCCTTCTCCTTCCACTCTTCAACTTTCTTAGCACTATCAGGAACTTTCTCATCCAGAACAGGGGGATATCCGATTCAATCAATGAGATTAGACTGACCATGGTGAACCACACCTTTCATGCGTTGTTGCCAACGCTTGAAGTGCTGTCCGGAAACTTTTCAGGCATCCATGACAGATCCACCCTCGCCCTAAAACCCACTGATGAGGTTGCCATGATCAATATCTTCTTTAAGACTGTTGTAAATACAGTGTGTAACATGGTCGACACATGGCAACAATCGGATTTACACATGTAAATGCAATACCACAGAATGCAAGTATATGGGAATCTCCATATAACAACAACCAAATCCATTATACATGAGATGGACGTATATATATATATATATATATATATATATATATATATAATTATATATATATATATAATATAATCAATAAGAAAGGAATATGCGCAGTAAAGCGCCTCAAAGAGACTCACCTTAAAGAAGATATCGCCCCCACTAGAACAGTGCGTTGGGTATGGCGGTCTTCTTCCAGGATACGACTACTACCACGAGATTAACATTCGCACCTATGTTATCTCGTAAAACATGCAATCTGTAAACCTAATCCTCTATGAACGAAACAGAAGGGAAAGAGAGCATGCACCGAACACCGGCGAGGCACAGGGAAGGCAATCGGACAGCGAGGGCGCCGGACATCGGAAGACATGCGATCGACCAGCGAGAGCGAAGCAGGCAGAAGACCGAGAGCAGGAGCGAGCAGGCAGCGAGCGGTTCCTCAGAGAGTCGAACAGGCATTTCTACGAGAAGAAGAGGTAACCGTGATTAGGAATCCCTAATCGTGCCCCTTAACGCCACACGAACGCGCAAGGCAAAACAATGGGCCCGTTTGGAGAACCGGCCCAAACAGCTCCAAACTCTCCAAGAAAGGGCAAAAACACAATTAGAAAAAGTGCTAAGGCAAGCCGACTGGACCGCGTCACCACACGCGCGCGCCCCCGCCCAGCCCGGCCCGGCCGGCGGCGCGCTAGTGTTATGGTCAAGCATAGCTCATCTTTGTCTATAAGACATAGTCTCCTACACCTTTGGGGGTATAAAGCCTTACACTCTTTTAGAGTTTCAATATAGGACTAAAGACTCGCACATAAGGAGACCAAGCTAGCACACCCCTTACTTCATCAACCTTGAGTTTTCCTTTCTATTATAGATTGCTCCCTTAACACCCTTTACATCCACCATTTTGAACTTTGAAGATTGAGTAGAATCTCCTCTCTCCTCTCTCATCATCATCATCAGAGCCTTATCCCATTATTTGGGTCGGCTACATGAATCCTTTTCCGCCAAAGATTTCTATCAAGTGCTATAGTCGTGTTTAAATTCAAGAAGTCCAAATCCTTCTTAATAACATCGCACCATCTCATTTTAGGCCTACCCCTAGCTCTTTTACTAGCATCCACTAAAATTTGGTCACATCTTTTAACCGCGCCGAGTTAGGGCGACGATACACGTGTCCAAACCACCTAAGTCTATTTTCTCTCATTTTTCTATCAATTGGAGCTATCCCCAAATCCTCACGGAAACGCTCATTCCTAATCTTATCTTTCTTAGTCTTACCACACATCCATCTCAGCATCCTCATCTCTGCTACACATAATTTGTTAACGTTTCCTTTCGCACTGCCCACACTCGGTGCCATATAATAAAGCATGCCTCACTGCCGTTCTATAAAACTTTCCTTTAAGTTTCACTGGTATACGACGATCGCAAAGGACTCCTGATGCACTTCTCCATTTTAGCCACCTGCCTTAATCCTGTGTGCAACATCGTCATAAATCTCTCCATTCTCTTGGATGATAGATCCCAAGTATCGAAAGCTACTACTCTTAGAAATATCTTGCCATCAATTTGAACCATATCTCCTTGAGGCACCCTTTGATTACTATAATTACAGTGCATAAACTCAGACTTACTCCTACTAATTTTAAAACCTTTAGACTCCAAAGCATGTCTCCAACTTTCTAGCTTAACATTTAAACCATCAAAACTCTCATCAATTAAGACAATATCATCTGCAAATAGCATACACCAAGGGATATCATCATGCAAATGTTTTGTCACCTCATCTATAACCACAGCAAAGAGATATGGACTTAGGGCAGAACCTTGATGCAAACCTATAGTGACCGGAAATTCACGAGTCTCTCCAGCAATAGTTCTCACACTAGTAGTAGCACCCTCGTACATATCCTGAATCAAGTCAACATATCCTTGAGAGACTCCCTTCTTTGTTAATGCCCACCAAATCAAGTCTCTCGGTACTCGATCATACGCCTTCTCCAAATCAAGAAAAACCATATATAAATCTTTTCTCATCTCTCTATACTTCTCCATTAACTGTCGCAATAAGAAAATAGCTTTTGTAGTAGATCTACTAGGCATAAACCAAATTGATTTTCTGATATACTAGTCATGCATCGCACTCGACTCTCGATTACTCTTTCCCAAAGTTTCATAGTGTGACTCATAAGCTTAATTCCACGATTTATTACAGCTTTGAATATCCCCTTTGTTTTTATAGAAAGGAACTACAACACTTTTTCTCCATTCTTCTGGCATTCTCCGTTCCTTCAAAATTTTATTGAAAAGTTAGTTAACCATTTAATACCAATGTCTCCTAAGCCTTTCCACACTTCAATAGGTATGCCATCCGGTCCTAAGGCCTTGCCTAATTTCATTTTTCTTAAAGCATCACCCACTTCTGACATCTTAATACGCCTGAAATACTGATAATTATCAAATTTTGTTGACTCTTGATTCTCTTCTAAAGAAACATCCTTAAACAATTTTCATTAAGTAATTTCTGAAAATAGTCATACCATCTCTCTTTAACCTCTAGATCCTTAACTAAACCTTTTGATCTTCATCCTTAATGCAACGAACATGATCTAGATCTCTACTCTTCCTTTCTCTTAATTTAGCAAGTTTAAAATATTCTTTTTCTCCCTCTCGAGTTCCTAATTTATTATATAATTCTTCAAACGCCTTGGACTTAGCTTCACTAACTATTCTTTTAGCCTTTTTTAGCTATTTTATAAGCTTCTAAAGTTTGATTATTCTGTTTGTTTGCCAAGTTTTAAAACAATCTCTTTTAGCTCTAATGGTATTTTGAATTTCCTCACTCCACCACCAAGTTTCTCTTTCTATATTCCTTTTACCTTTAGATTTACCTAAGAGTTGATTTGCTACATTCTTTATACAATTTGTGACATTATTCCACATTACATTAACTTCTTGATCTAAATTCCAGATATTTTCTTTTACTAGATGATTTTTAAATGTTCCAATTTTTACTTTTCAAATTCCACCACTTAATCTTAGCACAATTATTTATGATGGTTTTTCTTTTAAATTTTGGGATACGAACATCTATTACTAGTAACCTATGTTGTGGGGCTAAACTCTCTCCAGGAATAACTTTGCAATCTTTACACAAAACTCTATCAGTCTTTCTAATAAGAAAATAGTCAATTTGGCTCCTATGTGTTCCACTCTTGTATGTTATTAGGTGTTCGTCTTTCTTCTTGAAGAATGTGTTAGCAATTACTAGATCATAAGCCATAGCAAACTCAAGAATACTAGTACCCATGTCATTTCTCTCGCCAAAACCAAATCCTCCATGAATCCTCTCATATCCTCTATTACTTTCACCCACATGACCATTAGATCCCCACCAATAAAAATTTTCTCTTCACTAGGATATTTTGGATCAATCTATCAATAGCCTCCCAAAAATATTTTTTAATGCTCTCTTCTAAACCCACTTGTGGTGCATATGCACTAACTACATTCAAAGTACCTCCTACGATAAGTTTTATTAAGATAAGTCTATCTCCCAGTCTATTAACTTCTACAACTTTCTCTTTTAAGTCTTTATCTATTATTATGGCCACGCCATTTCTAGAGTTACTAGTTCCTGTATACCAAATTTTATAACCATCAATATCTTTAGCTTTAGATCCTTTCCACCTAGTTTCTTGTAGACAACTATGCTAACCCTTCTATCCCTCATTAATTTGACCAACTCTAAACCCTTACCCGTTAAAGTTCCTATATTCCAAGTAGTTAGACGAATCTTATGTTTTTGGACTAACTTCTTTACCCGTGTTCGTCCAACTCCACATGGGAACCCTTGCATATTTGACCCCGCAATCGGGCGCCATCGCGCGCGCGGCGTCGCTTATGGGGAATGCCCTAGCTGGCCCTAGCTCACTTATCATTCCATCCGGGTCCGATGAAACGCGTCACTTCCGGGGGACGCCCTAGCATTATCACAAATATTTAGATCTGAATTCATGTTAGGATTTGACGTTATTTTACTGCTGGCTGTCACCTAACGCAAACCCTCCTCCTTTCTTACCCGGGTTTGGGACCAGCTACGGCGGAGTTCTACTCTACTCTCTCCTCTCTCTCTTCTGAAAACACAGTGGACGGTGGCGCGGCAACACGGGCGTGGTGTCAAACAACTTGCGATAGCGAATGACTCCGACAATAGTGACACAATGTTAGATCCAATTTGTAGCAGGGGTGGCGTGTGTAACATGGGCGTGGTGTCAGATCCAACTTGCGATAGCGGATGACTCTGACAATAGTGGCGCAGTGTTAGATCTTTTGTAGCAAGGGTGGCGTGTGCTGGATGTAGCATAGTAGTAGAGGTGGTGCATGTCGCTGACAACACATCAGAATGGGCTATGGCAATGCATGATCGATGGTGGCACGGTCGAGATACTCCGTCAAGCAAGTGGCTTTTTGTATATATTATTATGATCAGTAAATATTTGCTAATCGATTGTTATTATATTTTTTCATATACTCAAAACGATTTTCAAATACACCATTATTTAAATACTTAGCAAAGAGTAAATGCATATGATTCATTCTTAATATAAAAAAATGGATAGTCTACTATCCGCATTATATCTAACTCGTTGACATCTCTAATGCACATTATGGCGGGCCCCACATCTTCCCATCGTTTGATAACAATTATCATGGGTAAAATTAACCGTGTATTGCCTAACCCAAAAAATAATATATTTTACTTTGGAATTTGGCTAACCCTGAAACTAACCAAGTTAGACTGTGCATTTTAAACTAACCAGATCAATGTTCTATCAACTACCTCAAACAATGTGCATTTTTTTTTGTGCCTTTTTAAAACAAACACCTCACGTTTAATAGTGTGAACCATGCATACCCACCATAATCCATCTTAACCTATCTCTTAGCTTGGGTAAGTTAAACCCATGTAAAAAGGGTTTAACCTAGTTAACTCAGGTTGGCCTATACACCCTTTCCAAAGTTGGTTGGGACTTAATTCAAAACTTATCCAGGGCTAATAATGCGGCTTAGAAGGCAGCAAATTGGCTCGAGCTATGTGATCGTGTCATGTCTGAGTGTAGAAGGCAGGCCTAGCAGAGATTGGAACAACATTGTGCACTTTGCAGTAAAATAGTCATAACTTTTAATAGGAATATCAAAATGACTATTTATGACAACGCATTGGAATCATCATCAAAAGAAACATACATTTGATCATTGATACCGCGGTGAGGCCAAAGATTTGGCCAAGTGTCAGGGTCAATTCCATCATCTATCCCTCGATCAAGGCATTCAAAGTTTCTATTTCTATGTTAGGTAAACTATTTTAACACATTTAGGCAGGGCTAAAGACGGATCAAAGGAAGTCACAATTGTGAAATCTCTCAGAAATATCAATTTTTAGATCTTTTCTCTCTTTTTTGGGGGTAGATTTCACCTCCTTATAGAGGCTGATTCTTGTAATGTGGAGACAATTGGTGCAATAAAATTTGGAGTTAATAGGGTGTTTTAGAGCAATTTAAAAATAGAAACTATTTTTACCTAAAAAATGATGTTGAGTGTTCGCTTTTTAACTTTAAATTTAAAATCATAAAAAACGTGATGTTATTTATTTGGTAAAAAATATAATTTTTAAATTTATGTTGGTGTGTTTGAGCGGGGAGGGGAGCCGCCCGGGCGGGGGAGGGCGTGGGGGGGGGGGGGGGTAGGGTTGGCGAGGGGAACGAGGAGGGGGGCGTCGGCGCGAGGAGGGGTGGGGGTGCCCGGGGGGCATAGGGGGCCCGGGGGGGGGGGGGGGGGGGGGGGGGGCGGAGTGGGGGGTTCCCAGTGCGGGGGGATAGGGAGCAGCGTCGGGAGGGGGGCACTGGGGCAGGGGTTTGGGGGGGGGGGGTGGCGATGGGGAGCAGCGCCGGGAGGGGGGCGCCGGGGTGGGGGTTCCGGGGGTGGGGGGGCGCCGGGGAGGGTAGGGGCAGGGGAGA
>JACBKR010004251.1:0-24927 GCA_014218235.1 Colocasia esculenta | reverse complement strand
CCACACGGCTAGTAAAACACAAACGGAGGGAACTCCGCCTGGACAAGGAACACTAGCTACGGAACAACACCACTAGTCAGACGGTCAGGTGCGTCCATAGACGTCTTATCCTCGACCTAGGTCCTGGCCCTCGCGTCTCGTCAGAGCGAGGTAGGACACAAGCCAACAACAGTAACCGCCGTAGTCTGGCCGGACTACGGTCCCACGCCTGACCTCTCCAAACGGTTCCGGGGCCGTAAGGAGCGAGGCAGTGAGAAGAAGGACTGCTGGCCTGCGCCGGGTAGAACTCCAAACTGTCCTCGGCGTCCCAGACCAACCACGAGAGCTCTGCAAGCGACTCACACGCCACTGTCCTAACCACCGTTTTCCCCTCAGCTCCAGAGTCCGCCTGGTGGCTGCCAACTCGAGCACACTCGTAGCCCGGAGTACTCCCTCAACAGGCTCCCGAGGACGGGGGTCCCAGGTAACGGTAACAACCTCTCACACGGGACAAGCCCTCAAGTGCCGAGCACCGGGCGAAAGACTAGTGTGAGACCGTACTAGGGAACTAGCACAGGTGCCACGGGTACAGTAAAGCGAAAACGGAAACGGCGGAAGCACAACCTGCCTCTGGACTGAGAAGGCGACATAGGGTATGTCGCATTCAGAATGCGACATAGCCCCTGTCGCATTCTGAATGCGACATAGGGCCTGTCACCTTCAAGAAGGCGACATAGGCCCCGTCGCATTACCAGTCAGAAGGCGACATAGGGTATGTCGCCTTCAGGCCAGACGGGGGTTCCGGGAGCTCTCTCTCCGGGAACCTCCCCAAAACGGGAGAAACACTACACGGCGAGGGAGGGGAGCATGCTTATCATGCTAGAAAGCTAGTAAAGCATTCAAACCACCCTCAAACACCCAAGAACATGGATTCTACGCTCGGAGGAAAACCTCACTCACACGAGCATGGAAACTCACACTCCCAACCCCCAAACCACAAGGAAAACACGCTTTGTAGGGGAAGGGGAGCATGCTTAGGGCGAGAGGATCAAGAGTCCCTACCTCCACGCGAAGAACGAACCCGTTGGGGCCTTCTCGTAGGTAGAAATGCCTCCTCCTCGCGCCGCACGGCACAAACGCAACCCCTGCACGAACGGAGCGACACCCTCCTCAGCACGGCCGCCTCAACACGGGGGAGGCACCCCCAACACCGCCGGAACTCCGAGAGGGCGAGAGGGAAAGAGGAGGAAAGGAAAAACGCGAGAGAGGGGGAAGAGCTCGGGCGCCCGGGCTTTAAGCCCGGATCTGAGAAGGCGACACACTTGTGTCGCATTGGGAACCAGAAGGCGACATACCCCTGTCGCAATGCCACTGACAACGGTCAAATCTCGGAATTCAAAAAAGTGAAGGCGACAGCCATCTTGTCGCGTTCACCCGACACCGCCAGAGCTGTACTGACACAAAGGACGCCTGTCACGTCTGTCAGACTGCGTCTGGGGCGACGCGATGGGAAGGCGACATAGGGTATGTCGCCTTCAAGAAGGCGACACACCCCCTGTCGCAATCCATCAAACCAGAAGGCGACATAGGGTATGTTGCATTCAAGAAGGCGACATACCCCCTGTCGCAATATGAAGCAGAACCAGACATTGCTCATGATCAGAACCACGTCGCGACAGTCGCCCTGCCGCGACCCAGAGGACGGGGCCAAGGGCCCAAGGGGGCCGGGGTGTTACAGCGCGTGATTGTGATTTTCTGGAATCCATGCTGGTTGATGGGAAGGTCTGACCTGGCGCCGATTGGATGAGCCTGGATCGCGAGCCAGATCGCGTGCCCGACCTAATGGGTCTAGGTCAGGGGTGACTGGTAAACCGAGGACTAGGTTGTCGTCGGACAGAATTGTCGGCCCTTGTCGACGGCGATCTTGGTCGGTTAGCGACGAACGGTATCACTAGCCCCCCGAGTTCTTCTCGAGGCTAGTTCTCGGCTCGAGGGGAAGCCATTTGTCTTTCTGTCGACGCGTTCCATCAATCGCCCTTGGAAATTGAACTGGCGCATGCCGCCTTTCCGGGTTCTGTGCGTACTTCCTTGTGTCAGAGCCGTTTTCGGATGGCGTCTCTGCCATCATGGGGATCATGATCTTCTGCCATCATTTCAGTACTGAAGACGCCGACCGTCGTGTAACCGCCTTGATTCCCTCGCCAACGTTGGCCTCCTTTGATGGCGACCTACGTTACGAATCCGGGTGGATGGCCTCTGGCTGTTCATATTCCTACGCGTGGTAAAATCTGGGCCGTCACTGGCTTATGAATCGCTCGATCGGGCTGGCCTTGTAGGCCTATAAATAGTCGGGGGTCCCTACCAAACGAGCTCTTTTCTCGCGCGGCGTATCTCCCGTCTGCCGAGCCGACGTTTCCCCGACGGCCCGACGTCTCTTAGCCGTTCCCGGGGGCTGCTTTCTTGCGCTGCTTCCTTTGAGGTAAGCGATGAGTTTCTCTTCTTCCTCCTCCTCGTCCGAGGGTCCGTCGTCCACTCACTCCCCTAGTAAGTCTGTCGACGAGAATCCTAACCCTCCGATGATGCTTCCGACCACGCTCCAGAGGACCCCGAAACCGAAACCTTTGATACCTTGGTGTCGGGTCCCGTGGAAGATCTTTTGTCCTTGAAGTTGGCCTTGGCACGTATACTCCAAAGACACCCTCAGCCCATACCTTCGGTGCTCGTCGCCCAGCCAACAATGTGATCGACGCACGATGTAAAACCTCCTCAGACACTTTTAACTGGATGCGAAAGCACCCTAGGCTCGTCCTACTTGTCGACGCCGTTATGTTTACCAACCGGGGTTTTAGGGCTCACCACGTTATGAAGGGGGGATTCTCCATCTATTCCGAGGCGGTTCGGGCGGTTTTTGCTTTCCTTTCCATCCTTTCACCGTTTTCCTGCTCTTGGAGCTCGGGATCGCCCCTTCTCAGCTAACTCCGAACTCTTGGAGAACAATCGTTAGATTTTTATACATGTGCATCTTGGCGGGGGTACCTCCGATCCTGCGCCTTTTCTTTTACTTCTTTCCGTCAAGCCATTCGGGGATTGGCTTTATTTTGCAGCCAAGAATGGTCGGCATATCCTTGGCTGACTTCCTTCCTCTGTCCATGGCTGGAAGAGGTCATTCGTTTTTGTTTATTGCCCCTCTCGGTGGCCTTTCCCAACTAAGTGGTCGGATATCGACATCCGAAGTAAGGCGTTGGGGTCGCCAAGGCTTTGCGCATCCGAGCTCTCGGACATCGCATTTTTGAAGGAGGTGGAACCACCTAACTTGATAGAACCCTCTGCGAAGCTGTTCGAGCTGATTGACGAGGGTACAGAAGGTTGCCATCTCACTGCTGATTCCTCGTCTTTCTGTAATTTTGTGGTGTTGACGTCGCCTCTCATTTTTGCCGCTATGGCCGACAAGGCGCGTCCACGACCCCAGGCGCCAGGGGATGTCGCTGGCCGAGAAGGCTAAGAACAGAGTTTTCTCGAGGGAGAAGAAGACGGTTTGCGCCCCTAGAAGCGCCCTCGCGAGGTCAAAACCACGCCACCTATGGACTCATTGGGCACGGCGCCCGAACAAGGTGCGGCTTCCATTCCGACAGTGGAAGAAGGGCCAGCGAAGCGTCCTCGGCAACCGACGTCATCCTCGGTTCCTACTCCCTCCGCATAGACCCAGGTCCCCTTGCTGCTGGACCCGGTGGAGTGGGGTCGTCAGGCTCTCCCTTCCGAGCTCAGGGGATGCACTGAACTGGCCCGCCCATAGGCTCACTCACGACTTCTATTTGGGCTTCTGAACCAGTTGACCGCGTTTGATGCATTCGCGCACCGAGCCGAGGTGAAGAGGTTGTCCTATGACAAGCGTCGCCGAGGCCTAGGAGCTTGTGGCCTCCGGAAAGGCCCATCGCCTGAAGGTGGAAGAGGAGGCAAAGAAGAGGGAGAGCGACCTCCAGTCGGCCCTCGCATCCGAGAAGGAAGCGCTGCGGGCCGTTGAGAAAGCTCTCAAGACCGTAAAGAAGGCGCAATATGACGAGATCGCGGCTCATGAGCAGACGAAGAAGGAGTTCTCGCAGCTCATCATCGAGGAACGGGAGAAAGCGATAGAGGAATATCGTGACTCCGACGAACTTCAAGATGAGGTCGCTGGACTTTTCAAGGAGGGCTACAACGCATGCCTCGACAAGGTGAGGGGGTTGCATCCCGGCCTTGACTTCTCCGGGGTGGCTCTTCCGGATGAGGGCGACGACGGAGCCACGGGAAGGGGCGTCGGTGACCACGACAAAGAGGTGGCGGCGGTCATAGATGAGGCGGTGGGTATCGCGATTGATCGTCCCTCGACAAGGCTGCCGACGATGTGATGGCCGGGGACCCCTCTGATAACTACTAAATTTTTCGTGATAAATTTCATACATGTAGTTGATTGTAGATAGTCTTTGTCCATAAATAATGTGTATTTTGATTTTAATTTTCATTTCATTCATAAATAAGATTTTGAACATTTTAGTTAAATTTTTGGTTAGAACACAGTTAGATGCTCATGCCTTTTGAATAGTCTTACAAATAAAAGTTATTTCTCTTAGGCATACTTGATATTTGTAAAAAATATTGTATATAAATAAATTTTGTTACAATAATATTTTGTAAATATTTTTTAGTAAATATAAATTTGTAAATAAATAAAAAAAATTATATCAAACAACACATCATGCCACACACCCTTTTCTCTCATCTCACCCACATCATGCCACATACACCACTAAACTCCTCTTTTATTTTCTTCCTATCAGGTCTTTGGGAGGCGGTGTGGAAGCTGCTGGAAGCAGCCGGTGGTGGAGCTCTGGTGCTGTGCAGGCGATGCTGGCTCGGTGTGCTGGTTGTGCAGATGGAGGCGCCCTGGTGTGTGCGCGGCTGTGCTGGGCCGGATCTGCGGCCAAGCTGCTGTGTGCGGCTGTGGCAAGGGGCGGCTAGAACCTGATGAAGGAGGTGTCAGAAGCTGCTGCGCTCGGGTGATGGAGTCTTGGGCGATTTGGAGCAGAAGCCGGGTGTGCCTCTGGCGATGGAGCTCTGGAGGCGGCTGGACCTGGTGCTGTGCAGCTGGCGCTGGCGGAGGCGAGTTGGAGCTGGAGGGGCCCGTGCACGGAAGCAGCTGTGCAGATCTGGGGCGGTTCGTGCGCAGCGGGTGTGTGAGGCACGCAGAGGAGCTGAGATGGCCCAACTGAGCAGCTGATGTGGTGCGAAGGCCATGTGAAGCAGACCTGGGTGTGGGTGGCAGAGAACTGGTGCTTGATCTGGCGGTGTGAGTGCATGGGGTGTGTGCGGATGTGGCAATGGGCCAGGGAACTGGTGCAGGGCGCGGTGTGAAGTGGCCAGGGTGTAGGATGGCGTGATGTCCTGGTGTGCGTGTCCTGCTGAGGTGGCCAGAACGAGATGGAGGCACGCAGAGGAGCTCGAGAGGAGGCGCCCGAGCATCTATAAAAGGACCCCAAGGTCCTCACAGTGGGGGGTCTCGACCTTGAAAATGTAATTTGTATTTCTGGTTAATGAAATCGCATCTTTTGCTTTCTCTTGTGATTCTGCCGACGACTAGTTAGCCCCACCCTTTTTGCACTCCGTTGTCGTCCACTTAGTGTTGTGACGACTTCTTACAACGGAGAGTGCCGACGCGACGTCATAACTTGAGTGTCGGAGCGACTTCACACATAAAATTAGGAGTGCCAAAGTGGCCTCTTTACAATCATAGTGCCGAAGTGACCTCGTATATGACTCAAGAGTGCCGAAGCGACCTCCTTACAATCAGAGTGCCGAAGCGACCTCGTATATGACTAATTAGGAGTGCCGAAGCTGCCTCTTACAATCAGAGTGCCGAACCGACCTCGTATATGACTCAGGAGTGCTGAAGCGACCTCCTTACAATCAGAGTGCTGAAGCGACCTCGTATATACTTAGGAGTTCCGAAGCGACCTCTTTACAACTAGAGTGCCGAAGCGACCTCGTTACACATTAAGGGAAGTATCCTCGGAGATGTTCGACGTTCCACATCTCGGAATGACTGTCCCATCGAGGTCTGTTAGCCGATAAGCACCATTGTCGAGGTCTTCTGTGACGTGATATGGTCCTTCCAGTTTTCCGTCAGTTTTCCATTTTCCGACCTTTGGTCTGAGATGGCAAGTTTTCTTAGGACGAGGCTCCCAACTCCGAAGTGCCGTGGCTTGACCTTCCTGTCAAAATTCTTCTTATCCCTTCGTTGATAGACTTCCATTCTTGCCGACGCATTTCCTCATCTTTCTTCTACCAAATCGAGCTCGGCGCGCAGTGCGAGATTATTGCTCTGTTCGTTGAATCCAAGGATTCTCCCTGATGGGATGAGCATCTCTACGGGTGATACTGCCTCCACACCGAACGCAAGCGCGAATGGTGACTCTTGAGTCACTTCTCTTGGCATCGTCCTGTACGCCCATAGTACGTGGAGGAGCTGTTCGGCCCAACGACCTTTGTGGCTTTGTAGCCTTTCTTTAGCCCATCCAAGATTGTCCGGTTTGTGACCTCGGCCATCCTATTTGACTGGGGATGGGCAATCGAGGAAAACATGTGCTCAATACCGAGCGCATCACAGTTCCGACGGAACTTGGCGTTGTCGAATTGTCATCCGTTGTCGGTGGACTATTGTCCGAGGAAGGCCGAACCTGCAAACTGTTCTTCCAAACGAAACCCCAGGCGTTAGGTCGGTGATCTTCGCCAATGGCTTGGCTTCGACCCACTTAGTAAAATAATCAACTCCGACAATGATAAATTTATGTGGCCGACACGAGAGGGAATGGTCCGAGGATATCCATTCCCCATTGCGCAAACGGCCACGGGGAGATTATGCTTGTGAGTTCCGACGGAGGTTGCCGATCGATCTTGCTGAAGAGTTGGCGTTGATGCAACTCTTCACATATTTCTCAGCATCTTTAAGCATGGTGGGCCACCAGTAACCTTATCGGGTTATTTTCCGCACCAGCGAACGAGGACCCGCATGACAACTGCAAGTACCCTCATGTACCTCATAGATGATCTCATCGGCTCGGACAGGGTCCACGCACAGAAGGTTTGGGTAACTGAATCCTTTTCGATACAGCTCGTCGCCGACAATAAAAAACCTCGACGCTCGCCTTCTTATCTTCTCGGCTCTTCTCCATCGTCTGGAAGTATCCCATCCCTAATGAAATTCATTAGCGGGGTCATCCACGTTTCCCCGATGTCGACGTTCATCAGCTCCTGGTTGCTATGGACGGCTCGCGAAGCTCTTCTACCAACATCGATGGCGGGGGCTCAAGCGAGGATGACGCAAATGGAGAGAGCGTCGGCCTGGGTGTTCTCGATTCTCGGTATCTTCACTAGCTCGGCAAAATCGAAACACGCCATGAGCCTCTGGACTTCCGTCATATAGGATGTGAGCTTGGTCTCCTTCGTCTCGAACTCCTGCGACACCTGGCTGATGACCAGTTGGGAGTCACTGTGGATGCAGACCTTCTGTGCCCAAGGACTTTGCCATCTTCAACCCTGATTTACTGCTTCATATTCGGCCACATGTTAGAGGTGTCAAAATCGAAACGAACTGCGTACTTAAGTTGAGGTCGTCGGGCGAGCGCATGACCACCCCAGCTCCACTCCCTTGCGAATTCGAGGCTCCGTCGACGAAAACTTCCCACATTCATCGGCCTCTCTTCTAGAGTTGCTCGGGCAGTTCCTTCATAAATGAAATCAGCCAGGGCCTGGGCTTTGATAGCGACCCGAGGCCTGAATTCGACGTCGAATTCCCCGAGCTCGATAGCCCACTTTGCCAACCTTCCGGAGGACTCGGGTCGTTCGAGAACTTGTCGGATTGGAACGTCGGTGAGAACGAAGATCTTGTGTGATGGAAGTAAGGGCGCAATCATCGTGCCGCCATGATCAGCGCGTACCCGACCTTTTCGAGGTCCGAATATCGCTGCTCGGCCCCTCGCAACGCTTTGCTTGTGTAGTACACCGGGAGGTGGGCTCGTTCTTCCTCACGCACGAGCACTGAGCTGATGGAATAGGTTGTCGTAGAGAGGTACAGCAGCAGCTCTTCACCGGTTTTTGGCTTACTCAACGTTGGCACATAAGCTAGGTATTTCTTCAACTCGTCGAATGCTTTTGGCACTCTCGGTCACTCGATGCGGCCTTTCCTCAATGCCTCGAAGAACGGTTTGCATCGCTCCTCCGATCTGGACATGAACTTGCTAAGAGCGTAATCCGGCCGTTAAGTCTTTGTAGCTCTTCACCATTTGGAGCCGTCATGTCGATGATAGCCTGGATCTTGTCGGGGTTGACGTCGATACCCCGACCAGAAACTAGGTACCCAAGGAACTTTCCCGCCCGAACGCCGAAGACGCACTTCTCGGGTTCAACTTCATCCCATATTGTCGAAGTACTTCGAAAGCTTGGCTAGGTCTCGGACGTGGTCCTCGGCTCGTCGGCTTTTCACTAACATGTCGTCGATGTAGATCTCCATCGTCTTCCGATCTGTTTCTCGAACATCATGTTGACGAGCATCTGATATGTCGCTCCTGCATTTTTCAGCCCAAAAGGCATACGAGTGAAGCAGTACAAACCTCTTTCCGTGGTGAAAGACGTCTTCCTCGTCTTCTGGAGCCATTCTTATCTGATGGTACCCAGAGTAGGCGTCGAGGAAGCTAAGAGCTCATGTTCGGCCGTGGAATCGACCAGTTGGCGATCCGAGATAGTGGAAAGCTATCTTTCGGACATGCTTGTTTAGGTCGGTGAAATCTACACACATCTGCCACTTTCCGCTCACCTTCGTACTAAGATGACGTTAGCGACCCATTCTGGATAGAACGAGTCTCGGACGGTTCCTGCACGCAAATATCTGGTTAAGTTGTCGTCCACCGCTTCTTGTCGGTCAGCCGACAAGGGTCTTTTCTTTTGTCGAATGGGCCGGGCCTTGGGTCATGTTCAGATGATGCTGGATGATTTTTGGGTCGACTCCTGGGAGATCGTCGTCTGACCATGCGAATACGTCGCCACTTGGCCGAGGAAAGCGACGATCCATCTTCCAGGTTTTTGAGCTCGGTCCCAACGACGAGGGCTCCCTTCTCGACCTTATTTGTTTAGTTTGTTCCATTGTTCGTGTCTTACGACATTATAACATCTGGTACATACTCCGAAATAGTTGGTTCCTTTGCTTGATGGAATTTACATAGCATCGGCGTGCCTCTACTGGGCTCCGACGACCTCCCCTATCCTGCCAGGAGTTGGGAACTTCAACTTCTGGTGATAGGTTGATGGCACCCCCCTAGTTTATCGAGCACGCCCCGTCCGAAGATCGCATTGTAGGCCGACTTCACCTTCACTATAGGAAGTCGACTCAACTGTTACATGTCGCGGGCAGGTACCCAGTGTCACCTTTAGCCTGAGGACCCCTCAGCATTGAGGGTGTCCACTAAACCCAAACAAAGGGGTGGCGACCGGCTTGAGCTCGGTGCTCAGGTTGGTCATCTTAAGGAAACAATCGTAAAATAAGATGTCGGGGGCTGCCCTGTTATCTACCAGGATACGGTGTATAGTGTATCCATCGACGTCGGCATGGATCACTAGCGCGTCATCGTGGGGGAATCTCAGTTCGGCGGCATCTTCATCAGAAAATGTGATTACTCCGCTGTTTGGCGCTGGTAAGCTTGGCGCTGCTACTGTCACGGCCCATACATAAGCTTTCCTCTTCCTCCCGCTGTCGCCACTACTTGTCGAGCCACCCGCGAGGACCAGGACGGCTCCTTTTGTTTCAACAGTTTCATGTCCTTTCTCGGGGGAGCGTGCCCGCATCCTTCCATCGACGACGTCTTTTCTGATGATTCCACGCCGCAACATCTCTGCGATCTCCATCTTGAGGCTCCTACACTGGTCGGTCAGGTGACCAAATTCCTTGTGATAGTCGCAATACAGATTTGTTCCTCGCCGGTCGGGGGCCTTGCCATTGGCTCGGGCCGACGAAACTCCGAAAGCCTCTTATGATGGGGAGGATTTCATAGGGCGATCTCCTGAAGCGGGGAAGGTCCCTGACGCGCCGGAATTCGTCGGGACGACGATCACGATCTGAGTCTCGGCGTCGCTCCGGCTCTCATCATCTCTCCCTCCGCGGCTCTTCTTCTTCCCTCCTCGGCTTTTGGTTTGCTGGCCCTCGCTTGATTCCTCTCTTTCGGATCGCTTGCCGAGCCTTCCGCAGCGCCGAGCGTCCACTCCAGCCTTACATATTTCTGCATTCGAGAGAGCAGGTCCGAGAGACTTACTGGTGGCTTTTTAGCGATGGAAGACACAAACACGGTGTCCATGCACACTCGCGTCAGGATGTTGACGGCTGTCCTCAGATCCAGGTCCACCACTTTCATCACCTCGAGCTTGAATCGCTTGGCATAGTCCCGGAACATCTCACCTTCTTTCTGAGCAACGAGCCACAACGTCGGTGCATAGGGAGTGTGTGAACCATGTTGTAAAAATGGCCAGGAAACGTTGTGCCAGGTCGGAGAAGTTGGCGATTGATCGAGCGGGGAGCGCCTTGAACCACTGCAAAGCTGCATCGTCCAATGTTGACATAAAAGCGCGACACCTCAAAGCGTCAGTGATATTTACCATTTCCACTTGCCCCTAGAAGTGGTCGAGGTGATGGATAGGGTTGGTCGTTCCATATAAACATCGGAATTTTGGCAGCTGCAATTTAACGGCACGGTGCTGAGGTGATTTCTTCGACGAATGGCGAGGTGGTAAGGAGTGTCGCTACTGACGGCGCTCGGTTGCCGCGTTGTAACACCTCTATTTTTCTGTTCATCTCCTGCAGGTCGTCCTTCCATTGAGGCCCGGTCTCCGGCACGCTCATTGAGATTGGTGCAGATTCCGCAGAGAAATGGTCGACAACGTCGGTTCTAATAGGATGCTCCACGGCAGCCGACGGAGGTTGGGCGACGACCAACTGGGGTACTGGAGCGTGTGGCGTCGGTTCTGGAAGTTGAACGTTGGCCTGACTCGCCGACAACACCGGCGGCTTCCGTGGGTTCGCTATATCCTCACCTTCGCGAATGTCCGTAGCTGAATCACTACACAACCCGAAGCCTCGCCTTGAGCCGGGGACGATGTTGATGAAGCTCCAGCCTGGTCAACATTGCTGGAGATTCATGAGAGTTTGCTCGAGCCTGTCAAGGCGTGTTGACGTCGTGGAATCTTGTTCTCCCCCCGAAAGCATCTTCGGCTACCTCTTCAATGACGTTGGTGGGGGCGACCTCACCACCGGATGAGCGAGCGACAGCCTTTCCCTTGGGTGCCATGACAGAAGGCTTTTGTCGAGCCTTCCCACAGACAGTGCCAAATGTTGCTGCAAAAGCAAGTGGGGTCGACCGGAATCGAACGGAGTGGGCCCCGAGGGATCGGCCGCATCGCGTCGTCGACGGCGAGGTGAGCCCGACCTGCAAAGAACCACCGAGATCCTCAGTGGTCGGACACTCCGACGATCAAGTCAGCAGAAGAGGATTTTGACCGAAGCCAGTAGTAGTGCTACGAATAGCATACCTTTTTTGTCAGGGATGTCTCTTCCTTTTATAAGGGCCTGGCGGTTTGAATCTCGGTGGTGGGGAGAAGTCGTGTCCTCCTTTCTTGCTTCGAATCTTAGCAGGTGAGGCGGTAGGAGGCAACTGCGATCATCATGGAGCCCCCCACAGCGGGATCCTATAACCTTACCGTGGTAAGGGCTTCCCAAATGATCGTGTGATAGCTGGGGCGCGCGTGATTGTGATTTTCCAGAATCCATGCTGGTGATGGGCAGGTCTGACCTGGCGCCATTGGATGAGCCTGGATCACCTATAAAAGGCCCAGGTAACCTCCATGCAGAGGTAAGTGGTCTCGGATGCTCACACTCGCCCTCGCGCCACTCACACACGAGAACCCCCTTTCCTTCAAGTCTCATACTGACTAGACATCGGAGGGTTCTCCCCAGTTCTTCAACCGGGCCCCCCTGATTCCGTTCTGATTTCATAGGCTTATGTCCGCACCGGAGATCGTCTTTCCATCTCTCCAGTGGGAGACCCGTTTGGCTCATGTCCAAGCAGGAAAAAACATCACAGTCTCCATTATGGATTAATGGTGAACTATTCTGCTCATGTGTTTTAAGTTGTAATCTTCCTTACGAACAAACCTACTCAAAAAAAGAAGAAGTTGTTCATGCAAACTCGATTGCAAACTCGATGAAGAGTTTTAAATTGAAAGTGGAACTGCGGGATACTACTTGGACCTGCATATGCGCGCGTTTGAACCTATGATTGCTCACAACTTTATACAGATCTATTAGTTATAATGACATCACAAGATCAGTAGTATCAAGGGTGATTTGTACTTAATATGGAGTAGCTCGATTAACTTATGATTATGCTCCGGCCATACACATCAGGATACGACCAAAATTCGAGTTCTATTGGATCTACGGTTTGCAACGATCAGAATAAGAACTGGAAACGACCTATATATTTCTAGAGAAATAATTAGTGTTCTCTAAAGAGAAAAATAAAAGTGAGGTGAATTATTTGATAAATAATTTTATTAGTTAAAATTTGATTAAAAAAATTCTCTCTCTCTCAATCAAGAGAATTATTTATAAAGTATTCTAAATTACTTTCATTGTCTTCTTTGAAAGGTATCAAATATTTCTCATATTCTATATGTAGATGTATTCTTTAGTCTCACATTGAAAGACAGTGAGAACAAGTGTGTGTTTATCAGTAAGAGTCTCACCTCTTCTCCAAGAGGGCCCTTTAAAGGACAAAACCCCAAGCATGGGAACAATACCTCTTGGGAGGCACACTTAAATCAAGTCTCTTCAATGGCGCCGTCTGTGGGAATCGAAACCGGGAGGAGATGAGAGCGGGGACCCTTGCCTTCAAAAAATATTCCAGAGTCTGTTGCCTCTAGAGCCACTAGCCATCTTCTTCTTCGCGCTTTCCTCCACTCCCTTGCTTCTTCTTCGCGTCCGCTGCGCACCTCGCTTTCCAGTGATGGCCCAGAAGGGGAAGGAGATCGTTGAAGCCAGCGGGATGCCGCCGGTGGGGGCGAAAGCGGCGAAGCTCCGAAGCTTCGAAGGTCTTCGAGAACGCTTCCGGATAGGCGAGGAGTACGACATCGTCTTGATGCGAGAAGACGAGTCGTACCTAACCACGAGGCCGGGGTGCTTCGTCCTTTTGCTGGATCTGCTGGAAGCTGGTCTCCGGCTGCCGATGCCGGAGATCGCGAAGGAGCTTCTTCGGAGATGGAAGGTGGCGCCTATTCAACTGACGCCAAACTCCTGGAGGTCCATCTTTGTCTTCTGCATTATATGCAAGAAGAGGAAATCGAAGCAACCGCGGAGATCTTCCGAAGCCATTTCAGTTTGGCTTGCTCTCCGCAATCCGGGATGGGGATCGTGTACGTGAAGCACCGAACCAACCGGATGCGGATCAACTTTTCGCCACGCCTGTCTAACAACAAGGGGTGGACAGGGCGTCTTTTCTTCATGGGGCGAAGAAAAGGAGCGAACATCCTAGAGTGGGACTTCCCCGTGAGGGTGGTGGAGCCGCTGAAGGGGGGGCTGTGTAGAGGTATTCTTTAGTCCAACATTGAAAGATAGTGAGAACAAGTGTGTGCTTATCAGCAAGAGTCTCACCTCTTCTCCCAAGAGGGCCCTTTTAAAGGACAAAACCCCAAGCATGGGGACAATACCTCTTGGGAGGCACACTTAAATCACGTGGCGCCGTCTGTGGGAACGAGCGAGAGGCCATGCGTCCTACCGAGCATCTCATCTTCATGAGACCGCACACCCTTATCCTCACTGGGGGGCGTGTGTAGAGGTATTTTTTAGTCCCACATTGAAAGATAGTGAGAACAAGTGTGTGCTTATCAGCAAGAGTCTCACCTCTTCTCCCAAGAGGGCCTTTTAAAGGACAAAACCCCAAGCATGGGGACAATACTCTTGGGAGGCACACTTAAATCACGTCTCTTCATTGGCGTCGTCTGTGGGAACGAACGAGAGGCCATGCGCCCTATCCGAGTGTCCATCTTCATGAGACACGCACACCCTTATCCTCATTGGGGGGCTGTGTAGATGTATTCTTTAGTCTCACATTGAAAGACAGTGAGAACAAGTGTGTGCTTATCAGTAAGAGTCTCACCTCTTCTCCCAAGAGGGCCTTTTAAAGGACAAAATCCCAAACATGGGGACAATACCTCTTGGGAGGCACACTTAAATCACGTCTCTTCATTATACATGATGATTTGGCTACTGACATGAAGTTTGTGATGCATCGATCTTGGTTTTCGCGTCATTCTCATATCAACCACGTTGGATCCATTTGTGAGATTTCCTTTCTATCTAAATTATAAATTAAAATTCACTTTTTATTTATTTATTTGAATAAGTTCACAGCACCTATACAATCCGTTCCACAAGGCGACAAGCCTACCACTTCCTGCTTTGGCTAATGAGGCATTGCGTCGACGATATTGACTTGATGTGTGCAGAGTTTAATTGACATCTTTTAATTTTCTATCAATAGAAATTCGAACGATCGTATCCGGCATAATCTAATTCCATCAACGAAGAATTGGATTGATGATCCCTTTTATCATGCAAGGCTGAAGCAAGTCTGTGAATTAATGGCATTTCTACCCCACATGAAGACTGGTGCTCTTGCCCTTCTAAGAGAAGAATAACTATAAAATGACTTGGTTATATGCATACTCATCAAATTCAAAATACTTTATACCACATGAAAATCAGGGGTCCACCTGAAGAACCTGAATAAAAACCCCTGACACACATTTTTTTTTTTCTGAGCATCACCTTTAGAAAATCAGTTTCGTACTGAAAACGGAGTAATACATGACTAGAATTAAGCTTGCTTATGATAAAGTCTCAGGCAAGTTGCAGGTGCTAATCTAAACATGAGTTAACCTCTAGTATAGAAGGCCGAAACTGTAAGAACGCATCCCAATTATTGCAAATTGAAGATGTTGCATTGAGCGGTTTACCTCATCCTGGGTGAAATAAATAAACAGCCGATTCATCCTTGTCTGTGAAGGCCTGCTCTGCGTATCCATACTATTTGAGTAAGCGTTAATTCTTTAAGTGATAGTATCATGCTAGTTTAATTGAAAGTTTTTGGTGTTGAGTTTCCATTTTAATTTCGAGGATGAAATTTCTTTTAGGTGATAGTAATATAGCGTATTGACCGTTAAGATAGTCGTCTAATGGGTATAGAGGCCAGTGTGTGGCCAATGACATATATATATGTAGCAGGTGTTTTCAGCAAGTTGTGAGGCTCCGTAGGCGAACAGTTTGGGCCCAAAGTCCTCACTGGTTCACTGTCTATGAACGCGACAGTGAGGAGCATCGCGTTCTGAATGCGACGGTCCTGGATGTCGCGTTCATGGAACCGTGGTTTTGAGTCATCGTCTGCATATGCGCCGCGTGTCATACGCGGGGCGGGCTTGCTGACGTCAGAAGTAGGAAGGCGACAGGCTCCTACGTCGCGTTCAGGTCACGACGGTGGGATACGTCGCGTTCTCAATCGAGCTTTGTTTTAAGAGGGTTTTGGCCGAACAGAGCTCTTGCAAGCTCTGCTCGGCCAGGAGAGGTGCTGCTGCGGTGGTTTGGGTGATTTGGCATTCCAAGGAAGTTCTTGGCGTGTTCTCGTCGTGAGGACATTGCGTGGAGCGGAGGAAACGTCGTGTGGGTCTCGTTCTTCACGTTCTTCGCGGAGGTAGGGAGATTCCACTGCATTTTACTGCGTGGATTGTGTATGTGGCATGTATGGCGCGTTATTTGCTTTATAAACCATAGATACCATGCTAGGACACACATTAAAGCATGAAAAATAGATGAAACCACCGGTTTACAGGGTTGTGGGGGATAATCCGACGAGGGATCCCGGATTAGGGTTCCTGTCTGTGAAGGCGACGGACCCTCTGTCGCGTTCAACTTATGAACGTGACATATCGAGGTGTCACGTTCAGAAGGCGACATGAGACACTATCGCGTTAACAGGTCCAAGGGACATTATGGTGTGCATGTGGCACGACTATCCGATTATCGTGGTTTGTTGTGTATGGAAAAAGTAAGCAGTGCATCGGCAGTTGTGGTGCTTGGGGAGCGTGTTGTTTGTGTGGGTTGACTTTATGTTTATGAATACTGTTCTTAGTAGGTTTATTATGTTTGTTATTTTTTGTGTAAAAAAAAACAAAATCAAGATTTTCGACGGCTTTTCGATAGAAATATTCTTTGGAAAAACCGTCGGCATATTGTACTTCCGACAGTTTTTTCCGTCGACAAAGTCGTCGGAAGTTTCAACAGATTCTCTGACGGATTTTTTTCGTCAGACGTTTCCCACTTCCAACACTTTTTTCGTCGGTAAAAACGTCGAAAGTTCCAATAGACTTTCTAATGGACTATCGTCGCCGGAATTTTCAACGGGTTTTATCCGTGTAACGCCGTCAAAGTATATTATTTCAACAGATATTTCTGATGGTTCGTTTCGTCAGAATTACCAAATTCTGATGTATTTTTTTCGACGAATACTTTCCAACGGGTTGTCGCCGAAAAGTGATCAGAAAGTGTCTCTTCTGACGAATTTTTACGTAAAATGTTCTCATTTTTCTGTAGTGTTTATTGGTTGAGAATATATGACAAGTACATTCCTTCAATATTTGTCAGCTAATTGCAATTTTCCTCATCTTTATTGCAAGGTACCCCTTCCCTTTTACAATAAGTATTTCACACTTGATGATGATAACGAAAAATGTCTATTAATTGAATCAATGTCGTGATATCATTATAACATTTCAAAACAGTACGTTACAGGGAGTATTTCAAAAGAGGGAAAAGTAACATTTCCCTTGCCCGAGGCATATATTACCGAAGCTTGTGTATAGCAACAAACTATTATGCCCACCCCCCATGACATCAACTCCTTGAGAAGCTGAATTGGTTACAAATTATTAAATTGACCGTTGCAACAAAAATTTATCTATGAAAAACAAGAGATGTGATTGGGTTGGCTTGAGCAGAGATCCACGATGACTATTCCACTCAGCTATTAAGGATATTTTATTTATAAACTTTTAGTATATTCTATTCGTTTAATGAGAACTGAAAGTGCTTACATATATTCAAAATTTTTTATTTATAAAAAAAGATAGAAATATATAAATATGATGCTTGATTGCTTTGTTCTTATCAAGGAACGTTGCCCCATAAAGTTTCCATCCTCGATGGGAGAATTTTCTTCCCCACACGTCGAAATTTTGCCAGAACCTGCTAAATGTCCCAAAGAATTGAATGCTCAAGTGGCAGCAGGAATAAGAATTCTCTAAGTTCGTATATAATTGACATAAGTAGCTGATGTGGGACCTACATAAACCTTTACAACTTTTTAAAATATTAACAACAATTTAAATAAAAATAAATAATACCTATGGCACATTTAAATGTGCAGAAAAGTTAATTAATTTACTCAAATCAATTCTATATGATTGATTTATATAAAATAACCAACATAAGATAAAATGCATCTTCACAAGACAATATTTGACGTATTTTTTATCTTTATGTTCGTCATTTTAGTGTAAATCTATCATATAAAAACTATGCAAACTATCTGAATCCTGCTATACGAATTTACCATAAAAATCTAACCTATAAATCTCTCTAGGAAGCCATGAGGAGGGGCATTTTGTCCTTGTTCGCCAAGTATTATGTAAAAATATGGAGAAATGTTACAGATTTCCCTCTAAATAATTTTATTGTTTAGAGATGTGATAAAATCTTTATTTTTTCTTTCAACTAATAAAATTTTGGAGGACAATTCATCTTATAACCTTTTTTTGGACGGCACTAAATATTAGCCCGTTGGGAATCTAAACTCTTGGCATGCGGTTGCTTTCAAACGACCGACGTGTCTGGAGTCTGGACAAGGGAATAGGAAAGAAGTAGTGGACATGATTCAGTTCTCTGTCTCTCTCTCTCTTATTACTCACTGCCTGCGTCATTGCCCCATCAATGATCCCTCCATTTGGGAGGGGGGTTACCCAGGGGTAACTTGAGTTACCCATGGGTAAACCCCCTCCCATGGTTGGGGAGGGGGGTTAAGGTTGCCCATGGGTAACCTGCTTTTTGCAGGTTACCCATGGGTAGTGCTGCCCCACCTCAGAGGTGGGGCAGCGCTACCCAGTGGGTAGTTTTTTTTTTTTTTCTAAAAATTTTAAAAAATATTTATTAAATTGTAAATTATTTTAACTAGTATATGTAATATTTTTATATTTCTTAATTACAAAAGAAAGATAACTTGGGTCAAAGTGTTAAGTTGACTAAAAAAAAAAGAAAGTGGGTAATCTAACCAAGTTACCGAGGGGGTAAGTTGTCAAAGCAAATTGGGTAAGTTTGTGGTTAAGCAACCCATGGTTAAACTACCCATGGGTAGTTTAACCATCAATCAAACTAGGCCTTAGTTCACATTTCTCACAATTCTCCGGGCCAATCACGGCGAGTCAAAACTTTTCACTGTAAACATGGAGATCTGCGAAGTTGCCTTCCTCTCCCTGCTTCTGTGCTGCTCACTCGTCCTTGTCCTGCGCCGGAAGAGCGCCTGCTACCGCCCGGGCCGCCGGCCTTCCCATCGTGGGCAACCTCTTATGGCTCACCCGCCCCGTCTCCGACTTCGAGTTCGTCCACCGTGAGCTGCGTGACAAGTACGGCCCCATCGTCACCTACCACGTCGGCTCCCGCCCACCGTCATGGTCACAGACCGGGAGCTCGCCCACAGCTGCTCGTCCAGCACGGCGCCGTCTTCGCCAACCGCCCCACACCCTTCGCCGGCATCCGCCTCATTAGCAGGGACCAGCACAACATCAACACCGCGGGCTACGGGCCCCTATGGCGCCTCCTCCGCCGCAACCTGATGTCGGAGATCCTTCACCCTTCGCGCATCAAGACATATGCGCATGCCCGCGAGTGGGTCCTCAGCATCCTCCTCGACAAGCTCCGTGCTCGCGCGGGCTCCGGCGATGGCATCGTGGTCGTCATGGAGAGCTTCCAGTACGCCATGTTCTGTCTGCTCGTGCTCATGTGCTTCGGCGAGAAGCTCGACAAGAAGGCCATCGGCGACATTGAGAAAGCGCAGCGGGACCTGCTCATGTTCGTCGGCAAACTCAACGTCTTCGCCTTCATGCCCAAGTTCGCCAAGTACGTGTTCAGAGGGAGGTGGAGGAAGCTGCTGGAGCTGCGCCAGCGGCAGAGGGAGATCTACGTCCCTCTGATAAGAGCGCGCCGGGAGCAGATGGCAGCGGGGCGCGCGCCCAGCGAGAACAGCTTCCACTTCTCGTACGTGGATTCCCTCCTCGACCTGGAGCTGCCGGAAGAAAACAACAGAAAGCTCGACGAGGAGGAGATCATCTCCCTCTGCTCCGAGTTCCTCAACGCCGGCACGGACACCACCTCGACGGCGCTGCAGTGGATCATGGCGAACGTCGTGAAGCACCAGGACGTGCAGGAAAGGATCGTGGACGAGATCAACGGGGTGCTTGGAGAAGGTGATCAAGAGATCCGGGAGGAGGACCTACACAAGTTCACGTACCTCAAGGCGGTGGTCATGGAGGGACTCCGGCGGCACCCGCCAGCGCACTTCGTGCTGCCCCACGCCGTAACGGAGGAGTTCTCCCTGGATGGCTACGTGATACCCAAGGACGCGACCATCAACTTCGCGGTGGCGGACATCAACTGGGACGCGAAGACGTGGAAGGAGCCCATGGAGTTCCGGCCGGAGAGGTTCCTGCCCGGAGGCGAAGGGGCGGACGCGGACATAACGGGGAGCAGGGAGGTGAAGATGATGCCATTCGGGGCGGGGAGGAGGATTTGCCCGGGGAGGGCTGTCCATGCTCCATCTCGAGTACTTCGTCGCCAACCTGGTGAGGGCGTTCGAGTGGAAGCAGGTCGACGGGGAAGAAGTCGATGACTGAGAAGTTCGAGTTCACGACAGTGATGAAGGTTCCGCTCGGGCACGCATCACCACTCGTCGGAAGATTAGGTCGCATATAACATTTAGTACTTTGGCGTTTGCGAAGGGGTCGCCGTCGCTTTAGTATGTCGCCTAGCTAATTCCAATTCCAGCGTGATGAGCTTGTATCTTTAATTGAGTTCATCTTTTTGGAAATGTATGCACATTAGAACAGGAAATAAAAGGATGTTTTTTATAGTGAGAGAAAAAAAAACTCCCATTTAAATGAATAGGCAAGACATCCTTAATTTGGAACAATAAATATATTTCTTGACAAAAAAATGTATACGACCGTTTTTAGTTGGGAAATATTTTTAAGTAATCTTATTTTAAAAAATATTTACACAAATATATTTAGATCTAATATATTATAAACTTATGTCTCCCACTTACATTGATTCAACCTAACTTACACACTTTCTCGCATTTAGGGTTGCGAACGAGTCTAAGTACGGAATCGAAAATAAGTGTTTCTACTTCCGTATCTCATAAGAAGTATCGAAAACATAATCAGAATTAGAAATGAGTGTTTCCACTTCTACATCTATTTTTACTATTTAACAAAAATCAAAAATGAAATCAAATCTAAAATCGATAATTCAAAAATATCTATGTGACATCAACATATAAATTAGTAGATCAACATATTCAAATCATACAACTTAATGTAAATATATTAATCTACATTGTAATAATATTTTGATAAATATAAACAATTCATATGCAAAAATATATGGATGTCTAGATTTATAGTCTCAAATCGTAAAATTCTAGATCAATCTATTAATTCACACCTAAGAACATTGGATAACCATCACAAATTTAAAGATCCACAATGTATAGGAATGATATATAGGATCTATAAACTAAAATCAAACAATTAAAATGTAAATTCACCAATCCATAAATTCTATAATCTCTACTACAACTTATAGTATATAATAACTAATACAACACTAAATCTAACACACATCTATATTCACCGATCACATTCTTTCCATCTTCAATACAATCTCCTATAAAATGAAATATGTAAGTCATGATAACACTACCATGTCTATAGTTGACGTCAAATATTTAAGGAAAGATGTAATTATTTCTTCAGTTGAATGAATCAGATTCGGAATCAGATTTATGGATTCAGAAATTAATACTTGTTTCCATTTTCGCATCTTATAAGATTCAAAAACTCGATTTGGAATCTTATTAAGTTATCGGACCTATTTTATCAGAGTTCTCAATCCTATAAAAATTACAAAAATAAATCGAAATATCAGATTTTGGGTTCCATTAGTAGCCCTATCTGCTGCTTACACTCTTCGTTTGCAGCTTACACTAAGTCAATATAATTTACACACTTTCTATGTGTGTAAGTTATACTAAATTAGTGTAAGTAACACTGAAATTGTGTAAGTTGCTGAAAAAATGTGTAAGTCGTAGAAAAAATGTGTAAGTTACACTAAATCAGTATAAGTGAGAAGTATAGATTGTAATATATTAGACATAGATATATTTGTGAAAATATTTTTAAAATAAATTATTTAAAAAATCCCTTTTTTAGTTCTATTGCCCTTTTCATTTCAAACTTAAGAAAGTTATTGCCATGTATATGTGTTGAAAAACTCCATGTGGCAAAAAGGGGTGAAGACTGAAGTGGTCGACGGGACCTCACACTTGGGTTCCATTGGTGACAACTTTGAAGCATTTGGTCATGTAATGCAGGTGATGAAATTGTTGTAGTCAGTATCCACATATTAATTAGTTTGCGTACTCCTAATGACATTAGTGGGCCATGCCAAACCCCATAAAGCAGAACCCACAAAGCTTGGTCACCCAAATGATTTTTTTCTTTCTAAATGGGATTTTTTGTTTTCGACTCCTAAATTCTTGGCTAATTAAGAAAAAAAACCCCCTCCAATCTATTTACTTATCAAAAAATCTCCAAAATCTCTATCATTACATAAAAAAGATCCAGCTGTCTGTAGACGTGAGGGAAATTCAAGCTAGGTTAGCCTAACTATGGTCCAGCTTAACTTTGAGTTTGGAAATGACACTCACTGCTGCTACTCCACATTTACATCCTCCTCTTAGTCCTCCTGCATTGTCATCTTCTCCTGCGAGTGTCAATACCATCACTCAAAGTGGCGACATTTTCTAGGGGGTCGTTCCTCGCTCGCCTTGGAGGAGGAGATCCTTACCGGGGTCGGGGAACCCGAACTGTAGATCAGGAGAACGTCTTGCTCCTCCTTCTCTCCGCCACAAGAGACAATGGCAGTGACAGCCGCGCGGCCTTGTGCACTGCAAAGATCTTGGTGGCCCTCACAATGCACTTCTCTCCCACCACCTCTCCCTCTAGCCCCATGCTACAGTATCGCTCCTTAACCTCTCCTTCCATCTGTCCAACTGCTCCACATTGTTCGTGCCAGAGCCGTCTCTGCCCTTGTCGATGCCCTCAAGGGCTAGGCAATCAATGCTCAAAACCACTTCAATGTCGCCTTGTTCAACCTCTCCATGGACGACAACAACAAGGTTGCCCTCGACGCACTAGGTGTCCTCCCCCCTCCTCTACCTCCTGTCCCGACCATCCGAGGTCGAACGATTGTGACAAGATGTCGCCATGGCCCTCTACCACCTCTCCTTGATAGGGACAAATCAGTCCAAGTTGGTGAAATTGGGGGCCGTCAAGATGCTACTAGGGCTCGCCACAAGGCCATCATAAGAAGTATCCACAATCTTGCTAACCCTAGCACTGATGTACTTGCATCTTGGCAGCCTCCGGGGAGGCCCGGGGACCGCGAGGCCATGATGGAGACTGAGGTGGTGAAGGCACTAATGAGCTTTCTCAGATCCCCAGCGTCGATGGGCCCCAGCTACTCGGTAAGGGGGGCGAGGAGGGTGATGAATAGGGTTCATATAATTAGCTTTATCTCCCTAATTTATTCGAATTTTAGTGATAACAAAATTTTTTATGACAAATATGATGTTAAGAAAACAAACATCATTTAGAAAACAAGCAAAATCATATTTAGAGACAACAACTGAATTATGACTGTCATGATAAAAATCGATGATAAAATTAAATGAGAAAATAAAATTATATATATTGATAAAATGAAAAAAAAATATTAGTAAGAAAATATGATCTATATCTCAGCCACAAAAATTAAGTCTAAAGTAGAGTGAAAATCAACTCTTAAGAACAAGTCTTAGGTATTGTTTGACATCGCGGGATAAAAATAAGGGTGTCAATGGGCCGGGCCTGGACCGGGTCTTGCTAGGCCCGGCCCAGGCCCGGTTTTTGAAAAGTCGGCCGGGCCCGGCCCAGGCCCAGGCCCAATTTTTTAAAAGCCGGCCCGGGCCCGGCCCAGGTCCGGAAAAGCTCGAAAATCTCGGCCCGGCCCGAAAATATTATTTTTATTTATATAATATATCTACTCTAACTCATTTTGCCATCAAATTTTTAGAAAATTTTGGACGGTTTTGTTATGTATCAGAAATGTTTAAATTTTTTTAAAAAGAAAAATTAGATGCATAGCTTTTGCGATTCTAGATGTTTTTTGTGGGGAAAAAATTCTGACAATTACCCGTCAGCCCGTGGCAGGGTATTGTGTTTTATTAGTATATTATTGATAGCAAATATTAATTAGTAGATTAATTAAAAATGTTAGAAAATGAGCGATGCTAAAGTATTTTATTTCCGCGTACCTTTGTCCGTCAATCCAAACAGGTCAGGCGACTCAGGCGTAATTAATATATCTATAAAAATAATATATATTTTACTTTTATCTATATTAATATTTAACATAAAATTATATTTATATTTTTCAGGTCGACTGGGCCGGCCGGGCCGGGCCTCACAAAGCTCAAGCCCGGCCCTATTTTTTTTCGGGTCGGGCCGAGCCGGGCCGGGCCAAAAACTTTTAGCGGACTCATTTTTCCGGCCCAAGCCCGGTTAAAACCGGGCCGGACTTCCGGACCTCCGGGCCGGCCCGGCCCAATTGACACCCTTAGATAAAAAGTAGATGTCAGAAAAAAAATCGCCCAAATTTGTCGACTCTAGGAACAATGCGATTTCAACACAAACGATGATGCTGAAATTGCGTTGTCGGAAGACGTTGGCAGGGCGCATCGTAGCCCATGCCGGTCGCATTTTGTGCCTTTAAAAAGGGTTTTAAAAAAGTTAGCAAACGGGTTAAGAACACAACACCAGTTAACCTCCTTACATGTGCTTGAATCGATCAAAAGTGGCTTTTAGCCCGCTTTGCGCACAGATGAGAGAGAAAATTACTTCTCTCCATCTCTCTCCTCATGTCAAAATCGGTACACAAAAGTAGGAGTCTGCCAAAAAAATATTTGAAAATGTTTCACCTATTGTTGGATATTTTTTAGCACAAAATCACCAAAAAAATTGTTCCCAAATATTACCTTAGATTCAAGGGCAATAGAAAATGAGTTTTAAGAAAACATGTCTCTAAATTAAGTAGAAAATAAGTCTAAGGAGACAATTAATATAATCAAATCTCATACTCAACTAAAAAAAATGAATCCTAAACACATCTTAAGAAATCAAGTCTCAAAACACAAGTAAAAAATGAGCCTCCAGGATAAGACAAATCAAGTCTAAAATTATAAGCCAAAACAAATCTCAAATTTAAGATTGAAATGAGTCTCAAATTCAATAAAAGTTAAATCTTAAGTTTGACTACTTAAATCGAATCCGGACTTAATTATGAACTAAATTGAACCTCAAACTCATCGTGTAAAAACGAGTCTCATGCACTGTTAAAATCGAGTCTAACCATGGTGCCTCGGGTGCCCATGCTAGCTGCTACACCACGATGAT
>JACBKR010004250.1:0-24887 GCA_014218235.1 Colocasia esculenta | reverse complement strand
AATCTTAGGTATGTTTAGTATTTCGATAGACTAGGATAGAGTGAGGATATCTCTAAAATTTCCACAATTTTAGGGATATCCTCACTCTATCCCAGTCTATAATTTCAAATTTTAGAAGATATTTTCACTCTATCCCATTCTATAACTCCAAAATTTTGGGTACCAAACATAGCCTAAGATTGCCCTTGTAAACAGAAATCTCCAGGTTTAGATTGATCTTTTGATCTGAAGCAGAGACAATTTTTCTAATTAGTCCCTTCTCTATAATTCTTTAATTTGTCTTTTGAATCTTCTATGTCTTCGGCATTATATCTTAACGGTGTAATCCTGATAATTATTTCTGGATTTTTCAGGACTATTTCTGCCATTGGTTTCTGTTTTTCCCAGAGTGTTAAGGGATTTTCTGCTATTATATTTAGCTTTTCAGCGATTTTTTGGATTTTCAATCGCTTATTGTCTTTTGTTTCTATCCTGGGTAGTCTTTCTATTTTCAGGGCTATAGCTCTGCTTTCGATGTATGCTTTCTTTGTGGTATAGTTCCACTTGTGTTGATATGCCTTTTGTAAAAGGGGTACTTTGACTCGTTGGGAATTGATTGTGAAACTTATTTCTTTCGATTTTTGAATAAAGGGCAAGTTTTCTTTAATAAAATCATTTCCTAGTATGACATCATGTTGGATTGTAGTATGCCATGCTTTTTTTATAACGCATGCTACTCCTTGTATGAGGATTTCTAGATTATAAATTACCTTGCTAATTTTTATTTCTTTCCCACTTGCAACGTTTACTATTAATGGAAATTCTACTATCTGCCACATGCAAGTAGGTACTATTGCTTCGTTGACTAAAGTTATGTTGCTTCCGTTATCTATATAAGCATGGGCTATGCTATATCCTTGTTTAGGGATTTTTAATTTTATGGGTATGTTTAGACTGTTTCTATGTGTTCTTCTAAAACCTATCTTGTTTATCTCTTTTTTGAACATTGGTATACTTATAGTTTGAGTACTATAGCCTACAATTTCAGGAGTTGGTATTTGGGCCTCATCTTCCTTTCTTTTGGAGGTTTCTCCCATTTCCAAATTGGTTGGTTTTCTTTCACTTACTGTTCTTGTGAGCAGTCGTTTTAGCTTTTCTCTTTCTTCATCATATTCTTCTTTGGGTATCTCTACTGATCTTCGATGATCTAGTAGACTTGGTATTTTTGGTAGGAGCTCGATTGGTTCATTTGGTGGCTGATATCTTAACCGCTGTAATTTGTAATCCTCTGGTCTCCCTTGGTATAACCTTCGGATTCTTTCAGTTATCTCCTCTGCCGTGTTCCTTCCCAGTCTTACCCTTGTGGGATCTTCGGTTACCGATTTTCCTGTTTTCTGTGGATTTCTGGGGTTTAAGTATTTCTGCGATTTTACCAATGCCTGTTTGCATTCCTTTTTTAAGCTATTTGTAGCTTTCATGATTATTCTAAATCTTATATGTACTATTTGTGACCCTTCAGCAATTTTTTATTAAACCCTTTAATATCTAATATAAGGTATAATAGATTATTTATATTTTTCATTAAGGCTGTTCCAGAAGCTAGGCTCGCAGCTACCCCAACGTTCCATATTTAAGTTATCTTCTGCAGCTGTTATTACAGCTTCACTGAAAGTAATACTCTTGCATCTAAGATGTAGATTGTATGGGGCTATTATTCCTTCCCTAAATAGCGGTCTTACCCACATTTCTACCGATCCTAGATGTACATAATTATATTTTTTCTTTTTTAAATCGTCTGTAACTATGTGTCTATTTTTAGAGGAAATATTCCTAATCCATCTGACGCTTGTACCATAATGTTGCCTTCTATATCTTTAATAATATATTTTTCAAATATATTGTAATGTCCTTTATATATCTTGTTAGCTTTTATTTTGGGCATTATCTTTTCTTCGTCTACTTTGTCCCCTAATTCTATTTCTATTTCATAATTTTCTCCTAAGAAGTTTCCTAATCTTCCGGATTCTAGTCTATGGACCATCCTAAGATCACTATCATCACTCCCTATTTCTGATGCTTCATCCGTAGTCATCATATAGGCAAAGTTGTCGCTTTCATCGTCCGAACTATCATATTCATAGTCACTGCTTTCAGTGCTGTCTATTTCGTCTTCTATTATTCTTATTCGTTTGACATTAACAGCATCTTCCTCGTCTAACTCATAGTAATCGTATGAACCTAGTTCTTCTATGAGTCTGGTTAGCCCTTGATTGTTTCTTTGGGCATTGATTGGCGAAATGACTTCTTCTCCGCATGCCCAACACTTGCAATTTCTCTTTTCTTGGGGCAGTATTGGCTTTCACAAAGTATCTCTTTTGATATCTTCTGAATTTTCTCCTCGGGCGAAATCGATCTCTAATTGTGCTTTGTGTCTAACCTTCTGGTTTTCCATGGTTTTTTCTTGCGATATTTTCTAGATTTTCATCGCATTCATAATTTCCTGAATACCCTATATTTTCGTCACAGGCTATCCTTATACTTTTTCCCGCGATTTCTATGCCTGTTTTGTAGACATAATCTTCTAAGATATTTTTTTAGGAAAGCTATTCTAGATCCTAATGTGTCTTCTTCTCCCTCTAATTTGTAATGTTCATTGCAGTATTCGATAATTTGATATGGGAGAGCATTAAAATACATGGATTTGTATTTATCATCCATATCTCCGATTTCATAGTAGCATTCTAGGAATTCATTGTTGAATTTTTCTAATTTTGTTAGATCATTGCACTTCATTCGTTGTATCTTATATTGATATTCTCTTCGTTTGTTTTCTATTAACTCTTCGCTACCACAAAATTCTTTTATTATATGTGCATATATGGCTTTGGCTACGTCTGCTACACTCATACTTTGATATTCATCTAGGTCTATTTGTTCGTTCATTCTTGCTAAGAATTTTGCCGCTATTCCTTGGGCTGTATTTATCACATATGCCCATAGTTCTTTTGGTTTCCATTTAGGGTGCTGAGCCATTACATGGGTAATCCCTTGATACCATTGATCTATTAATTTTTCTTTATTTCTAGTATTATCTATATCTAGAAAATACCCTTGAGCACTAATAGGTTTTAGTTCTATTTCTCTGGGCTCATATTTGATTTGTTGCTGTTTTGCAGGTGTAAATTCATATCTAATTCCTTCCTCTATGAATTTCACGTTTTCTACAGATTCTGTATCTTCGTTGATACGTTTATTCTTCATAGATTTTTCTAGGTTTTCTCTGATCCGTTCTCCTAGTTCACTATATTCTTCTTCATCCATATAGCTGTCCGCTTCTTGTGCTTCTATGGCTAATACATCTTCCTTTTGGACAGTGGCTTCTAAGTTTTCTACTCGATGAATCATTCTAGTCAACCTAAGTCTCTGCTTCAGATCAAAAGATCGATCTAAACCTGAAGATTTCTATTTACAAGGGCAATCTTAGGCTATGTTTGGTACCCAAATTTTGGAGTTATAGAATGGGAGAGAGTGAAAAATATCTTCTAAATTTTGAAATTATAAACTGGGATAGAGTGAGGATATCCCTAAAATTGTGGGAAATTTTAGAGATATCCTCACTCTATCCTAGTCTATCCAAATACTAAACATAACCTAAGATTCTTATAACTAAACCTAGTAATTAATGATAAGTTAGTTTTGAAAATGCTTCAATGTCAAATTTTGTTGATGATTTGGGGAAGGGGGCTGGGTGCAGGTGGGGGGGTGTACCCAGTTCAGTTCGGTTTCAAATTCTGAAACTGAGTGAACCGAATATAATTATTACTCAAATAGAGTCTAGCGTAGTTGGTTAGCGCATGCATAAAATATTTCAGCAGCGGCGCGGGTTCAAAACTCCCATCTTACATGTGAGTTTTTGTGATAAAAGAATGAAAAATAGAGTTTTTTGTCAAAAAATGACCCAACCTGAGATTCGAACCCTTCACCTCCAAGGGGAGGTGCTAGCGTCTTAGCCACCAAGCCAACTAGACTTATATTTAAATCGAACCGAATCGATCGGTTCAGTTCGATTCGGATTTTTCGACGGACATATTTCGGTCGGAACTTCCGACCGATTTTTCGACGGATATTTTTAGTCGGAATATCCGTCGGAATTACCGACGGAAAATAATCCGTCGGAAAAATCCGTCGGTATGGTGAACAATAGTATCTAAAAAGCCTACTTTTAAGTATCGTCCAATGAGTAGATTTACTCTCTTAAGCACCATATTAATGGGTACAACAGTCAGTCCAATACTTAGATTTGTGTGAGGTATAACTAGAATTACTATGAGCATGGAATGACACACAAAGAACTAGTATACATCATACGGGATTGTAGAGAGGAGATTAGTTTCATATAGGAATGAAAATAGTTAGTAACATCATTTGGTAACACATTAAAATAACACACTAATTAAATTACATCAAAATCTCATTATTATGATTTATGAGATTTGGGGGGGGGGGGGGACAGGGGGAGGGGGGGTCGACAGGGGAGTGGGGTCTGGGATAGGGGGAGGGGGGGGGGGGGGGGGGGTCGTCAGGGGGAGGGGGGGGTCTGCGACAGGGGGAGGGGGAGGGTGGGGGGGGGGGGGGTCGGGACAGGGGGAGGGGGAGGGTGGGGGGGGGGGGGGGTCTGGGACAGGGGGGGGGGGGGGGGGTCGACAGGGTGAGGGGGGGGTCTGAGGGGGGTCTGGGACATGGGGAGGGGGGGTCGACAGGGGGAGGGGGGGGTCTGCTACAGGGGGAGGGGGGGTTGACGGGGTCGACAGGGGGGGGGGGTCGCCGGTGGACGGGAAGGGAGGGGGGGAATGGAGGGGGGAGGGGGGGGGCTAGGACGGGAGGGGGGAGGGGGGGTCGACAGGGGGGGGGGGGGGTCGCCGGTGGAGGGGGGAGGGGGGGTCGACAGGGGGGGGGGGTCGCGGTGGCTGGGGGGGAAGGGGGGGGAGGGGGGGGGGGGGTTGGGACATACCTGGCAGGCGGCGGCTGGCGGAGCACGGCGACGGCGAAGCTGGCGGAGCACGGCGGCGGCGAGCGGTGAGGGTTGCGGCGGCGATCGGGCGAGAGAGAGAGAGAGGAGAAGGAGAGAGAGAGAGAGAGGATAGACGAGAGAGACGAGGAGAGAGAGGAGGATGAGAGGAGATTGAGAGAGAGAGAGGAGAGGAGAGGGTGGGTTTCGTGGGAGTGGCGGATCGGGTTTACCGACGGGTATATTTTCGTCGGAATATCTACTATTACCGACGGATTGTTCCGACGGAAATATATCCGTCGGAAGTTCGATATATTTTCCGACAGACAATTTCCGTCAAAAGTTCCGACAGAAATTCCGACGGATATATATCCGTCGGAAAAAACCGTCAGTAATGGCGCACTTTCTTGTAGTGTATGACTCTCTCTATTTGAGTAGATCATAAGATCTCTACTCCTCCATATAACTTTATATTTTCCTAACAACCAAATAAACAATTACGTTTTCATTTTCACGTAAAAGTTTTTCCGTGGAAAATTATTTCCCTCTAAAACTTTTTATATGCAACCAAATGGACCCTTAGGTGCAGCCTTTGTAGGAACCTTGTTCACTATGTGTACAGCTGTCTTAATGGCCTCCCCCCACAAGGACAAGGGTGAAGTAGAATGACTTAACATTGTCCTGACCATTTCTTTAAGCGTTCGATTCCTTCTTTCTGCAACTCCATTCTGATATGGACCGTCAGGGGTAGTATATTGTGGTATAGTACCCTCCTCCTTAAGGAATCTTGCTAACGGTCCGGGTCTTTGTCCCATCTCAGTGTACCTACCATAATACTCACCACCTCTATCAGACCTGACTATTTTGATTACTTTTCCTGATTGTTCTCCACTTTCTTCTTGAAATCTTAAAGGCATTGAAGACATCTGCCTTTCAAGAAGTAAATAGAGATACATGAATCTATAATAGTCATCTATAAAGGTGGCAAAGTACCTTCGCCAGACAAACAGGGTGGAAAGGGACCACATATATCAGTATGGATTATTTCAAGCACTTGAGAACTCCTAGTGGCATCCTTATTAGGCGTGTGTGTTTGCTTTCCTTTTATGCAATCAACACATGTCTCAAAGTCAGTGAAATCTAGAGTAGAAAGTACTCCTTCTCCCACTAGCCTCTTAAGTCTCTTAATAGAGATATGACTCAATCTCCTATGCCACAACATAGATGAGTTTTCATTAACTCTACCATGCTTGTTGCCAACAACTGAAGTATGCAGGTTATGATGAGATTGTTCATTACATTGCTAAGACACAATTTATATAAACCATCAGATAGAGAACCAGTACCAATAACAATAGAATCATTTATTAATTCAAATGAAGAGTTTCCAAGAAACATACGAAAACCTTCTGAATCAAGTTTGATACTGAAACCAAATTTCTACTAAAAGATGGTACATAAAAAGTGTCTTTCAGATCTAGAAAAAATACTGATCCCAAAATAATCCTATAAATCCTATGGCCTTGACTTGTGAGCGCGTCTTATTTCCTGAGAAGATGCTGCGCTCACCCTCATTCGGAGGCCTTTGGGAAAGAAATCCCTACATAGAAGTGGCAACATGCACAGTAGAACCTGAGTCAATCCACCATGTATCTTTAGGAACATTACTAAATTAGACTCATAACAAACATAAGATGAGAAATTACCTTTCTTTTCAAACCATGCCTTCCTTTTCAGACAATCTTTCTTAACATGTCCAGATTGTTTGCAGAAGAAGCACTTGTCAATTTTGCCTTCGACTTGTTTTCTTCTTGCCCTTCTTCTGGACACCCTTCTTCTTTCCTAATCCAGTGGCTTATGAGAAGTAAACATAACTGTATTGTTCCTCTCTCCTCTTAACCTCTCCTCCTCCTGAACACACATGGTCATCAATTCATTGACAGACCACTTTGCCTGATGTGTGTTATAGGAGATCTTAAATGCCTCATATTCATTTGGCAGAGAGTTTAAGATGAAATGGACTAGGAAAGTATCTGAAATGGTAACCTCCATGACATTGAGTTGTGCTGCAATATCTCTCATCATCATGATATGTTCCCTAATGCTACCACCGCCAGTGTATTTCATTGAGGAAAGCTTAGCCATCAGAGTGCTGGCTTTAGCTTTATCTGAACTAACAAATTGTTCCTCAATTGCCTTAAGAAATTCACTGGCTATGGTCTTATCTGGGATAGATCCCTTAATGCTTTGTCCTACATGTCCCTGAAAAAACAGAAGGCATAAGCGGTTGGACCTTTTCCATTTTTCATAATGAGTCTTCTGTTCCTGAGTGCTTTCAGCTGTAATAGCAGTAGGTTTAACCTCACGTAATGCTAAATCTAAGTCCATGCACCCTAATGCAAACATGACCCTTTGTTTCCATTCAGTAAAATTGTCCCTTAAGATACGGTATTTGACCAGTGAAAGGGGCAAACAATGGAGAAGAACCTGAAAATAACCAAATGCTCACATATAAATGATGACTGAATAGCAAGTTTTGAGACAGTGAACTGAAATAAAGCAATTCTAACAACTTAATGAATCACTTTAACTAGTTGTCCTGATGCATCATTATAATTTCTCTTTGGGCGGTAATTACAACATGCTAGTGGACAACCTCCCCAAAAAATAACTTAAGTGATAGAACTAAAATTATGTACACTTTGATGTAATGAGAGAGTACCTTTGGGTACATACTCTCAATAGTCGTCATGCACCACAAATTCCATTCCACCTATTCATGGCATGAAAATAAAACACTCATTTGGGAGTTAAATTCATCTTCAAACCAAGAATACAAAAGTTTGATGTATTTTAATTCCTTAATGAGAATAATTCATTATCCTTCATGCATAAGGCCACTTTGGTGATCTACTTATACATTCGAGATGCAGATATATCCTCCCCTCCAATTAAAATGACACCAAACAACCATAATGCTCATCACTGATACTATCAAAACTTAATTGAGTGCACACTAACAACGGGGAACTTCATGGTACAACCTGCTCGTCGGCCATGTGGGAATCCATGGCTAGAGGAGACTTACGGAGGTCTTACACAAGGAGTCATTAGTCCGACAGAAGGAATATCTGACGGAGAGTTCATCCAAGCCAAAAAATAGGTACCTATTATGCAAGTGTGGAGAAAGTGCAAGATGAGAGCTTAAATTTTATCATTCTTCATGATTAGTGCCACTTGGTGATCTACCTAATCATTTAGAAATAAAAAAATCACACCAAAACTCATAATAGTATCAATGTAACCCTTAATATGAGCTAAAAGACATAAATACAATAATTATTGCAATATGAAAATAGAGATATTCATGTATAAATAAAACTGTAATGAGGTTAAAACTCAAAAGAATATCTCTATTGAATATTGCAACAATTATCAATCCATAAACAAGTTTTAATCATGCTAAAACTATATTTAAAAACACAAGTTTTAACATGCTGTTATATAAATGTCCTTTTTTGTTTGCAGAAATAACCAAAGAATTACAAACATATCCCCTGATTGCTTAAGTATCCACTGTTTTGCAGAAATACCTTATTGCATAACAGTTCAAATTAAAAGGACATAAAAGCAATTCTGGATACTTAAGGATATCATGTAAATAGAAAACTGGTTCTTAATGGTATAGGATATGGATCCTTAATGGTTCTGGGAACCCAATACCCAAACCGATACCGAAATCCAATAACCAAAACTTAAAACCCAAAAATAGATCCATTAAATCTTATTGGATTACAAGTTAATGAAACATGGGTATAAACATAAAGAAGACATGGTATAACACAAATATGAAAATCAGGGGTAAAGGTGTGTAAAGCCCCCCATCTTCTTCCCCAAATCGACCCCCCCTGCCAACCCTAAAAAAAACACAGGGAGGACCCTGCCGCCGCCGCCATGCAGAAGAGGGAGGAAGTGGGCCGGCGGCCCCTGCCGCCCTCGCCGGCGGAGATGGCGCCGGCGGCGCCGTCCGGCCGGGGCAGGTCCGCGCTGTCGCATGGATTTTTTTTTTTTTTTTTAACTTGAAAACCTGCACGGCGGGCACTCCACTGCGCGGTGGGGAGGCAGAGGCGCGGCAGCCGCCGCGGCGGAGGGCCGGCCGGCCGACCGCCCCTCCTCTGACAACGCTCCTGCGGCGCCGCCGCGGACAGCCGCACGCGGCGCCGGTGCGGCAGGGAAGGGGCTGCCGGCCCCCCTCCCCGGCGGCGGCCTCTTGGCGGGGCAGGAGCTGCTACACGCACGCGGCGGCGGCCCTGCCTCCCTCACCGGCCAGAGATGGAGCCAACGGCGCCGTCCAGTGAGGGAGGGGCCACTGTCGCCCTACAGCACCCTCCGCCTGCCGCCCTGGTAACCGTTACACGTGGCTCGCGGTGGCAATGCCGCGCACAGACCCGGCCGTGCAGGGCAAGCCGTCCTCATCGGATGAGACCGAGCGGAACTAGCAGCAGAAGAAAAACGAACGAAGCCCGAAGATAAAAAACACGGGCTCTGATATCACATGTTGGGGATATGTATTTGACGCGGAAGTCATCTCACGTGCGAGGAGGAAGACGACGTTGGAAGACGGACAACGTACGGACGCCGGGAGGAGAGACGCGTAATCCGCTATGCTCTCCGTCTGGTTTCCTCTCTCTATGTGTCTATAATTGTATGTATGATTTGATGGAGAGTCTCACACATATATATAGAGGGGAGGGACCAGTCCTAATGGACTTGAGCAGGATCTCACCCATAATAGGATCCAATTAGGCACTTAATGGGTTAAGCCCAATAATATATTCTGTTAACTGGATCTAATGGTGTGTCTTAAAATATGCGACCCAATACAAATAGACCATAATATCGGGTGAAACCAAGAGAAGAAACAAAATTATCTACTTTTCACCCTCTAGCGACGAGGGGGAGGCGACAATGGGGTGGCGAAACGGGGGTCGAGGTACGAGATCTGCGAGCGCCAAGAACGCAGTCCGCAATTTTTTTTTTTTATTCTTTATCAGTGTTGATATATGAAGAATATTGCATAGCGTATGACAAAAAATAATTAGGTACCTATTATTGCCACCTAAATTTAGGAAAGAGAAATGAAAATAATGCCGAACATAATGTGATATATATAATTCTAATCATCATTAATGCCAAAATATTCTTTTTTCAGGTCAGGCACGTCAGATGACTCAGATTAACAACTTTTTTACACAATCACAAATTATGCCCCGTCCTATTTTTTATAAGTAATAGTACATTCAAGAGTAACGAATTAAACAATATTATGATGTATAAACGGACTTAAGAATAACAAATTATTTCTAGTATTCAATATGGAGGGAAAAAAAGAAATAAAAAAGACATCCTACCCTCTATTATCGGGTTCGGAGTTGTTGAGCGCTATGATTTAAAAACAAATAGCATCACTTTGTTATTTTTTTAAAGAAAACATTTTTTAAATTGTTTTATTAAAAATACTAATCTATACATCATCAGAGATAAATTCTTGGAAATTTTTGTAAATCTATTATTGCTAGTCCTGACTTCTAAATATACGCCGAATGTCCAACACAACTGAACTATTCCAGAAGTTATCCTTATTGCACATGAGTATATCCTACAAACTCATAGTTTTAGTTTTCCAAAATTTATTCAGCAGTTGCGCAAAGTAAAAAAAATCTCATATACTACATGATACCGCTATCGTCTGACCGACGTGAGTCACTTGGGGCGCTCAGGACTGCCAAACCTCTATTAGCCAGGCACACCCTAGGCCGAGGACATCCTCGGTCCCCAGAATCCCGCCGACGATCTGTTGGGAGTTCCAGCCCTTGACGTCTTGACGTCTTTGGGCCCTTGACGTCTTGACGGTCTTTGGCACCCTCGCATCGCGAAATAGTAAAGAATCCTGTGCCCCAAATCAGGGAGTCATTCGGGGGGCCCCGCCACTCACGCAACCACAGTAGGGAAGGCCGTGATCATGGGCAGCAATTCCAAAAACCCTCCCCCAAGAGGGGAAGGTTGACAGCTGCAGATTGGGACAGCCATGTCGCACGATCTTGCCAAAAAAAACTCTCTACTCTTTCCCCTATAAAAGGAGAAAGAGGGCACCCCAAAAGAGGTACGTGATTCATCACACAAAACTCTCTACTCTTACTCTCTCTAACTTAAGCATCGGAGTGTCTGGCCACCGAAAACTCTCGGTGGTGTTCGCAGGAAGAAGTCGTCGGCGGAAGTAGCAGCAACGGTGCGTCATCGCCTTGAGTGCCTTTCTACGTCGGCCCTGGTCGACAGTGTTTGCTCAAACAGTAACATTTGGCGCCGTCTATGGAAGACTTTGGACAAAAAGCTTCCTCTCATTGCACCCAGGCAAAGACAGGTCGCTCGCTCGTCCGGCGATGAGGTGCTCCCCACCAACGTGATTGAGGAAGTTGCTGGGGATACTTCCGGAGCAGGAGAGCAAGGCTCGAATACGTCAACGCGCCTAGATTGAGTTGACAGATGCTGGCGAATCTCCAGCAGATGTTAGCGAGGATAGAGCAAAGTCAGCAAGTAATCCCAGCTCAAGGAGGAATCTCCCGCCACCCGTAGCCCAGCCTGGAAACGTACCAGAGGGCCCGGAGATCACGGATCGCCGGCAGAGTACCCCGCCATGTCGACAAGCCGTGCCGGTGCCATGCATCCGCCGCCAGCCACCATAGCTCAGGTCCTTCAGCCAGCCGGCGCCCCACCGCCGGTTGCCCCTTCAGCCCCAAATGACAACAGCTGTAAAGACCGACGCAATCGACCATTTCACGGCGGAATCTTCACCAGCTTCGTTGAATGTGCGAGAAGCAGACCCCAGATGGAAGGACGACCTACAAGAGATGAACCGAAAGATAGAGGCCCTACAGTGAGGTATGCGTGCCCCGTCGGTAGCCACGCTGTTGGCAGTCTCGCCCTTCATCGAAGAAGTGACGTCGGCACCCGTACCAGCAAAACTGCAGCTGCCCAAGTTCTGGCGTTATAATGGGACTACAAATCCTGTCCACCATCTCGACATTTCCAGGGGCAAATAGAAATGGTAAATATTACTGACGCCTTAAAGCCGTGCTTTCATGTCGACACTAGACGAGCAGCTCTACAATGGTTCAAGTCTCTACCATCTCGATCGATTGCCTGCTTCGCCGACCTGGCTCAACGATTCTTGGACCACTTCTTCAACACCGTGCAACATTCACTGTGCACCGACGACTTATGGTTGGTGTCACAGAAGGAAGGCGAAATGTTTCGGGACTTCGCCAAAAGATTCCAACTCGAGGTGATGAAGATGGTGGATCTGGACTTGAGGACCGCAATCAGTATTCTAACAAGAGTGTGCTCCGACGTCCACTTCGTGGCATCCATCGCGAAGAAACCACCGGTGAGCCTTTCCGACCTCCTTTCCAGAATGTAGAAATACGTCCGTTTGGAGTCGACGCTTGGCGCAGCGGGCAGACTCAGCCGACCATCTGAGCTAGGTTCAGCAAGCGTCGAGCAGCTCCAAAGAAACGAGGAGGAGGAGCCGCGAGGCGAAAGGCAATGAGAAGCAGACCGACGTGACTCTGATCGCCGCCTGGATTCAGGCCGACGTCCCGACGAGTTCCGACGAGTCAGGGACCTACCCCATTTCGGGAAGCTGCCTTCTGAGATCCTCGCCGTCATAAAGAAGCTGCCCAAGTTCCGACGACCAGAACCCATGGCTAGGCCGCCCTCGGGACGGGGGGCCGATCAGTACTGCGAATACCATAAGGGCTACGGTCACCTCACTGACCATTGCAGGAGCCTCAAGATGGAAATCGTGGAGATGCTCTAGAGAGGACTTATCGGGAAAGACGTCATGGATGGTCGCGCGAAGGAGCGCACACCTGAAGGCAACCATGAAGCATACAAAGGAAGGGGCAGTCCTCGTCCTTGCAGGAAGATCGGCCAGTGGCGGCGATAGCGGAAGAAAGCGGAAGGCCTACGCGTCAGCCGCAGCCGACAACGAAAGCAGGTCGTCTTCAAAAGACGGAGGGGTGATCACCTTTTCTGAGGAAGATGTGATTGGAGTAACCATGCCACATGACGACGCGCTTGTCATTCATGCTGACGTGGATGGGTATGATGTACATCGTATCCTTGTTGATAATGGAGCAGCCCCGATATCTGTTTTATGACTGTTTCGTAAGGATGACCAACCTAAGTACAGAACTAAAACCCGTAGCAACTCATTGTTCGGTTTTAGTGGGTGCCTATGAGCGCCGAGGGGTCAATCAAGCTAAAAGTAACCGTGGGGACCCGACCTCGTCATATATAACGGTTGAGGTCAACTTCCTTGTGGTAAAAGTAAAGTCGGCCTACAACGCGATCTTTGGTCGAGGCCTCTTAGGGAGACTGGGAGGGGTCCCGTCAACCTACCATCAAAAATTAAAATTTGAACACCTGGAGGGATTGGCGAGAGGTCATGGGAAACCAGACCGAGGCCAGGCGGTGCTATGTAAACTCAATAAAAGCAAAAGAGCCAATGATTGTTGAGTATGTTCCCAGTCCCGATGAGAACGCTGTGCATCACGAACCTGCGGAACAAACTCAACAAATTAAAGTCGGCCTCGGCACCCTAGTAGTCGGAAGCGACCTCGGCCGAAACAACGAAACAATGATAAGTTTCCTTATAAACAACATTGACGTTTTTGCCTGGACAGACGATGACTTGCCAGGTATCAATCCTGGTATCATACAACATCATTTGAACGTGAACCCCGAGGCAAGGCCGGTGCGACAGAAGAAGAGACCCTTATCCGGAGATCCAACAGAGCGCGGTCGAAGACAACTGGCAAAATATTTGCGTGCAGGTACAGTCCGAGACTCCTTCTACCCAGAGTGGGTCGCGAACGTCGTCCTGGTACGCAAAGCAAACAGGAAATGGAGGATGTGCGTTGACTTCACGACTTAAACAAGGCATGCCCCAAAGACAGCTACCTCTGCCACGCATCGACCAGTTGGTCGACTCCACTGCAGGGCATGAGCTTCTCAGCTTCCTCGACGCATACTCAGGGTACCACCAAATAAGGATGGCGCCCGACGACGAGGAAAAAACATCATTCACAACAGAAAAGGTCTGTACTGTTTTACTCGAATGCCGTTTGGGTTGAAAAATGCAGGGGCGACGTACCAACGGCTCGTGAACGCAATGTTCAAAGAACAAATCAGAAGGACGATGGAGATTTACATCGACGACATGCTCGTGAAGAGTAGGAAAGCCGAGGATCACGTCCGCGACTTGGCCGAGACATTCGATATTCTTCGGCGATATGGAATGAAGATCAACCCCGAAAAGTGCGTCTTTGGTGTCCGAGCGGGAAAAATTCTTAGGCTACCTCGTATCAAGCCGAGGAATCGACGTCAACCCAGAGAAAATCCAAGCATCCTGGACATGACACCCCCGAGGTCAATAAAAGAGGTACAGAGACTCAATGGCAGAGTGATAGCTTTGAGCAGGTCATGTCCAGGTCCGCCGAGAGATGCAGGCCCTTCTTCGAAGTCCTAAAAAAAGGACGATTCGAGTGGAACGAAGATGCCCAGCCGCGTTCGACGACCTCAAAGAACATCTGGCGCACGTACCAACACTGAGCAAACCTATTGACGACGAAGAATTACTGTTGTACCTGTCGGCTACGACACACTCTATCAGCTCGGTGTTGGTACGTGAAGAGAATCGAAACCATCTTCCAGTTATTACACGAGCAAAGCATTACGAGGAGCCGAGCAGCGTTATAGACCTCCGAGAAGGTCGCATACACACTAGTGATGGCAGCACGAAGGCTGCGGCCATACTTTCAATCACACAAAATTGTGGTTCTTACTGACGTTCCAATTAAGCAAGTGCTAACCCGACCGAGGTCTCTGTGGGAGGTTGGCGAAATGGGCCGTGGAGCTCGGGGAATTCGATATCACTTTCACACCTCGGGTCGCGATCAAAGCCCAAGCCCTCGCTGACTTTATCTCTGAAGGCACCGCAAGGAAGCCAAATGACGAAAAGTCAGACGAGGATATCGTCGACAAAATATACAAGGTATTCGTCGATGGAGCTGCGAACTCCCAAAGGAGCGGAGCAGGAGTGGTCCTGCATTCGCCTGAAGGCATTACCCTAAGGTACGTAGTTCGTCTCGGCTTTGTTGCATCTAATAATGTGGCCGAATACGAAGCAGTTATCTCAGGGCTGAAAAGGGCGAAATCCCTCAGGGCAATCCGACTCTCGGTCTTTAGCGACTACCCAGGGTTGTCGTAAGCCAAGTGAACGGCGAATTCGAGGCGAAGGAAGCGAAGCTGGCGGCATATATGACCAAAGTCCAAATGCTACTTGCGGAATTCGAGTCGGCGGAGCTCGGAAGATACCGCGATCCGAAAACTCACAAGCTGGCGCGTTGTCCAAATTGGCATCATCGACGGCGGAACCGCAATCATCGATTATAGTGGAGGAACTAGTCGAACCATCCATGACGTCCAAAGAGGTAATGTGCGCCGACGTGCTGAAAACATGGATGACGCCATTAGTTGAGTTTATCAGGAGCGGACTACTCCCCGACGACAAGGTGGAAGCAGACAAAACTAAGAGGCAGGCTACCAGGTTTTTCCTCATTGGAGAGGCCTGTACAGGAAGGGCTTCAGCTACCACATCTTCGTTGCCTAGAACCAATTCAAGCCGAAGAAGTCGTCGGCGAGATACACGAGGGAACTTGCGGCAGCCACGCAGGTCCTAGATCGCTCGTCCGAAGAATAACGAGGCAAGGATCTTGTGGCCGACATGTTAAAAGACGCCGAGAGAGGTATGTTAAAAGTTGTCACAAATGCCAAATCTTCAGCAGGGTCGAGCGACGACCACCCGCCGAGCTAACACCACTAATGTCGACATGGCCATTCGCGCAATGGGGCATGGATATCCTCGGGCCTTTTCCTCCAGCAACAGGCCAGAGAAGGTTTATAATAGTGGCAGTGGATTATTTCACCAAGTGGGTAGAGGCCGAGCCGTTAGCTCGCATTACGGAGTCTAACGCATGGAGTTTTGTTTGGAAGAACGTAGTATGCAGATTTGGCATCCCAAGAAACATCGTCACCGACAACGGCAGTCAATTTGACAACGCCCGCTTCCGACGAAATTGCTCCTCCTTAGGAATCATTCATAACTTCTCCTCGGTCTCCCATCCGCAATCTAATGGGTTGGCCGAAGTGACGAACCGGACGATTCTGAACGGGCTGAAGAGAAGGTTGGAGGACCACAAAGGACGATGGGGGACGAGCTCCTCCAGTTCTATGGGCATACAGGACAACGCCAAGAGAAGCAACGCAAGAATCGCTGTACGCTCTCGCCTTCGGGATGGAAGCTGTGACCCCTGGGAAATGCTCGTTCCTTCCGGAAGAGTCCTCGGCTTCAATGAGGAGACAAACAACCCCTCGCTCCGCACCGAGCTGGACCTGATCGAAGAAAACGAGGGGAAAGCGTCGGCAAGGTCAGAGACCTATCAACGTAAGATGAAGCGGAGCTTCGACAAAAATGTCAAAGACGAGTATTCGACGTCGGCAGTCTCGTCTTAAGAAAGCTATCTATTTCAGACCCAGGTCCTCCAAGGGAAGCTGTAGGCCACTTGGGGAGGACCCTACGTGGTTCGGGACGACCTTGGACACGGGGCGTATCGATTGAGCAACCTCAGCGGGACAACGATTCCGGAGGAATGTGGAACGCGAGCATTTGCGAGCCTACTATGCTTAGCCAATAAACGAGGAGCTTCGGCCTCTACCTGCCTACGAGGTCACTTCGGCACTCTACCTGCCTACGAGGTCGCTTCGGCACCTACTCGCCTACGAGGTCGCTTCGGCACTCTACTCGCCTACGAGGTCACTTCGGCACTCTACTCGCCTACGAGGTCACTTCGGCACTCTACTTGCCTAGGAGGTCGCTTCGGCACTCTACTCACCTACGAGGTCGCTTCGGCACTCTACTCACCTACGAGGTCGCTTCGGCACTCTAACTAGTCTATGATGTCGTTCCACAAAGTAAACATCGAGGTCGCTATCAACAAAGAAGAAATAGATTAACGAATAAGTGTTTTCGACGAGAGAAAAAGTACAGACGACAACCCAAAACTGGGGGAAAGGGACATCGGCTAATCCTCGGCCACAACTTGCTCGGCAACCTGGGCATAAATCTTATCTGCCGCTTTGGTCACCACCTCATCAACAATCGCAAGTAGTGACCAGCACGTCCTCGTCTCCTTGTCGTTCAGAGCCGAAAAAGCGGCCTTGGAAAGGTCAAGATCCGGAAACAAATGGGCGACGCGAGAGCGAGGCAAGTCTTTGTAGCCCTCCTCGAACAAGGCACCAATTTCCTCGCCCAGCTCCTCGGACACGCAATACTCTCGTATCGCCTTCGCCCTTCGTCGGCCACGTCCTGGACTGTTCACTCTTGAGATAGCTTGTGCGACGCCACCTCGTCAGCCAAAGCCTTATTCGCCGCTGCAAGGGCCCGGTAGCCTCGGCCAGCTTCGCCCGGAGTCCGCTGTCAGATTCCCTCGCTTTTTCCGCTTCCTTTTCTCGCAAGGCCTTCTCGGAGGACAACGCCGCTTCGACCTCGGCAATCCTTTTTTCCGTGGATAGTCTTTTCGCCTCGGCCCGATACGTGACGGCGTCGAAGGTAGCCATCTAAGTCAAGACCGATGAATAGAAACTCACCGATCAACCGGCGGGGGGATTTGCCGAGGGCCTCGGCTCTTAGCTCGGTCGGAACCGATGTCTGCCCCCAAAACACAGGGTCCAGTAATTCTTCCCTCGTGGCGGCGAGAGGTCAAGAGGCACAGTCACTGGAGGGGGTGTAGACGGACGAGAGCGCTTCGCTGACCTCTCTTGGGTACCGGTGCGAAGCGGTGGCTTCCAAGCTATCCTCAGCTTCCCTCTGTAGATGCAACAAAGGGTCGTCGGCCTGTCCCCTTGGTTGCTTCTCGGGCCTCGAGGTAGTCTTCTTCCCGCGGCGCGCCCGAGCCAGCTCGGCCAGGGTAAGCCCCTCCTTTTCTTGGACAGGGGGGAATGGTATCAGCCATAACTGGGGAAAACAATCACAATGTCAGTCAACACCGACCTAAACGGAAAGAAAGAATAGGAAAAGGAGACAAGGAAACAACGACCTTCAACCCTCTGCAATCAATGAGAGCAACGCATCGGCAAGGCTCAACCAAGTCAGGCTTCTCGGCCTTCCGTAAGTAAGAGAAGTCCAAGAGCTCGGTTTTCTTAAGCCTCGGTGCCCAAAATTCTTGTCTCGAACATTGACCTCCAACCAGGTGGTCGGGAAAGGCCAACCAGTGGGGGAATAAATAAAGACGAATTCCCTCTTCCACCCGTGAACGGAAGAGGGAAGACGAGGAAGGATCTGTCGACCAGCCCGGGCCGAGAAGTACAACCAATCGCCAAAAGGCTTCACCGAAAAATAGTAGAAGAATAGGCGGAGGGTCGGATAAACCCCGGCCGAGATGCAAATAGCGAGGAAACCAACAACTGTCCGCCATGAGTTGGGGGCTAGTTGGGAGGGAGCGATTCCAAGCTCGAAGAGTAAAGCTATGGTGAACGGGTGCAGGGGAAAGCGTAGGCCGGCACGAATCGCCTCGGTAGAGCAGCAGATCCCGTTCTCAAGCTCATAATGAGCCCTAAAACGCTTGTTTGCGAAAAACACGACGTCGGCTGGAAGGGCAGGAGCTAGACGTTTCCTAATAGATTTGAAAGTTTCGGAAGACGTCTGGCACACGCATCGGCGACATTATCAGCCAAGCGACGGTCACCCGAGTATGGGCGGAAGGAGCATGAGGGACATAGTCCCCAGGTAGGACCCTTAACCTGAAAGTCTCATCAACAGGGCCGTAAACAAAGGTGCCGGAAATGAAGGTCGTAGGAGGAGGGTTTGTCGCTATCTGTTCGGGAAGAAGAACCCGCGGAAGGAAGCGGCGAGGACGGAAGGCTCATCGCGTACCTCTGGGATGGAGGGAGAGGGCAAGCAAGAGCACCTTGGCGACGCGGTCAAGATGGCAGCACAGCGATGGAAAGTCGCTCCGCAGGCGCCAGGGAACGTTCCAAGGAGGAAGACAACGAGCGAAACCCCCCCTACCGCAGCAGATCAGTCATTTATAAACCCAGCAGGAGGAGACAAGTCAAGAGCTCTAGAAGATGGACGGCGACGAGGTCCTCCACGCGTCAGAATCCAGCGGGAGGGAGGTCAACACCTGATTCAAAGCGATTTCAAACTTTTATCCATCATTAGCGGCGGTTCAAAACTTTAAAAATCATCATTAGTGGCAATCTCGAAGCGACGGCCGGCGGCTCGCATCCTCGAAACCGTTGTGAAACGGTACTAGCGCAATCCCCCACGAAAAGATAATGATCACGATCAGAGACGTCGTCCGGTGGGAGGATAGAAAGGGAGAGATATTAGTTCGGCTTCTCCTCGGATCTCGTCCTCATCCGACAAGAACCCGGGGGGCCAGTGATACCGCTATCGTCTGACCGACGTGAGTCACTCGGGGCGCTCAGGACTGCCAAACCTCTATTAGCCAGGCACACCCTAGGCCGAGGACATCCTCGGTCCCTAGAATGCCACTGACGATCTGTTGGGAGTTCCAGTCCTTGACGTCTTGACGTCTTTGGCACCCTCGCATCGCGAAATAGTAAAGAATCCTGCGCCCCGAAATCAGGGAGTCATTCGGGGGGCCCCGCCACTCACGCGACCACAGTAGGGAAGGCCCGCTGATCATGGGCCGCAATTCCACAACCCCTCCCCCAAGAGGGGAAGGTTGACAGCTGCAGATTGGGACAGCCATGTCCGCACGATCTTGCCCAAAAAACTCTCTACTCTCTCCCCTATAAAAGGAGAAAGAGGGCACCCCAAAAGAGGTACGTGATTCATCACACAAAACTCTCTACTCTTACTCTCTCTAACTTAAGCATCGAGAGTGTCTGGCCACCGAGAACTCTCGGTGGTATTCGCAGGAAGAAGTCGCGGCCGGAAGTAGCAGCAGCGGTGCGTCATCGCCTTGAGTGCCTTTCTACGTCGGCCTGGTCGACAGTGTTTGCTCAAACAGTAACACTACACATAATCCAAAATTATTGTAAATGAATCTATCCAAAGGTTTTGTGAGTCAATTATATATATATGCTCTAAATGATAAATGTCAAACGCACACACACAGGGTCTCACTTGAAGTTAGGGCCGTCTGTCGGCTGCTGCATTGTGAAGGCCTGCATCAAAGAAAGATCAACAACGACAAAACAAAGAAGAGAAACTCAAACGATCAATTCCCTCGAGCGTCACCAGGAAGAAAGGAAGGAGAAGTGGGTGCGATCTTAGAACCCTAACAGAAGAATGAGAAGGTGTCTCACGATCGGGGGGGGACTGCTCCGCACCGCCCTCCAACCTGAGGTACTCTGTTATGGTCCAAACTTGCTGCTTCGAGCACCATAGCCGCCAGTTAAATCCTCTGCAAAAAAGATGTCAAATGCAGCAGAACAGAGTACCGCCCTCCCTATTAGAAGAGCTAAAGAAGAACTGGAGATTAATCTGGTAGAAGAAAGTCCTATTCTACAACTATGTTGGTATTTGGATAGGATTGAGAACATCTTTAAAATTTGAAGATATTCCCATATCTCTACTATCTTCCATCTATTTAAATATCAAAATAACTGAAGAATTAAGAGGATATCCTCGTCACAATACCATATTCCATTTGTAAATATTGCACAACTTTGAATTTTAATTAGAATATTTTATATTATTAATATAATATTTTTATTTTTTAGATAATATATATTTCGACGGAACGTCACTAAATTGAGTAATAAGAATGAGATCTAAAATATTATAATTTTTTAAAAAAATATGTTAATTCTAGATATGAAAATATAAAAAATTATTAGTGAATGGATAATAAGATTATGTCAATTTATTAAATCTAGAGTAATTTTTACTCGACCAAATATTTTCCAAAAATAAAATAAAATCACCATATATTTTATTATATTCCAATTAACTTATGTTTAATGTTTACCTTAATTGAACACTGGTTAGATATAAATTAAAGTCTCAAATAAATCTAAATAAATTTTTTTTATTTAATAGTTATGATTTATCTATTATGTATTTACATGTTAATTTTTGCTAAATATACAAAATTTATATTTTAAGTTTATCATTATTTAAAATATAAATATTAATAAAAATACATAAATATTAATATAAAAAGAAGAAAAAAATAACATAGAGATGGAAGAAGCAACAAGTTCGATTCTATTTGTTTATATATTTTAAAAAGATTAGTAATAGGGTAATGAAAGGTGGGAAAGGAGGGAGGTGAAAAATGAACCACATGACTTATTTAGTGACTTATTTAATCGAGAAGTGGAGAGAGCCCTTCAAATTCTCAAAAGTACTCTACACATGATGTACGATATTCGGTGACTGTTGGAATTGATCATGCAAGGTACTCAGAGGAACTGAACTCAAAAGTAAAGTGATTAAAATGACATGAATGGCTTATATATATACTAGTGTTCCTGTGCCATGGATATGAATTAAAAAATTTTAAAGTCTCAAAAGTCTTTAAAAAAAACGATTAAAAGTTTGAAAAAAAAATTTTTTTTGAAAAAAAGGCGAAAAAAAGGTATAAGATTTCTCGTACCTTTAATTTTGCTATAAAAAATTGTAACAGAATCTCTCCTCTCCATGGTAACAGGGAATTTGTTTTTAATAGTATAAAATAGATAGATAGTTATATTATAAAAAAAAATATATATATATATATATATATATATATATCACAAATATACATTTGTAATGGACCGTGGCAGCTCTCCAGGAAGGCAGTGCCTTGCATATTATATACGTACATCACGCTAACAATATTATTTATATTGAGAAAATTAAATGAAAGTTTTGTCGGTGATAATTTTTTCCTCATCTCAATCAGAATATTAGAAGACGTAAAATTTTTATTTTTATTTGATTTAATTTACAGTCTTTATTTTTTCGACGTCATCATTTACGACTCTCGATTCACAAATTCATCTCGTTGGTGTCTGTCCTTTTTCTCATTCTTATCTTCCGTCGGCTGCTGCATTGTGAATGCCTGCATCAAAGAAAAATCAACTACGACAAAACAAAGAGGAGACACTCAAACGATCAATCCCCTCGAGCGTCACGGGGAAGGAAGGAAGAAGTGGGCGCGATCTTAGAACCCTAACAAGAAGAAGAGAAGGTGTGGGGGAGGTGTCTCACGATCGAGGGAGACTGCTCCGCACCGCCTCCAACTCTGAGGTACTCTCTTATGGTCCAAAGTTGCTGCTCCGAGCTCCATAGCGCCAGTTAAATCCTCTGCATAAAAAGATGTAAAATGCAGCAGAACAGAGTACCGCTCCCTATTAGAAGAGCCAAAGAAGAACCGGAGATTAATTTGGTAAGAGAAAGTCCTATTCTAGAGGACTATGTTGATATTTGAATAGGAATGAGAATATTTTTAAAATTTTTAAGATATCCTCGATATCTTCACTCTATCTTTGGTCCATCTAAATACCAAATATAACCCAAAAGAATTTGGAGGAATCCTCGTCACAATACCATATTCCATCTGTATATATTGCACAACTTGATTTTAATTTAAAATGTTTTTATATTATTAAATAATATTTTTTTATTTTTTAGATATGTATATTCGACGGAATGTTACTAAATTTGAGTAATAAAAATGAGATCTAAAATTATTATAAATTTTTAAAAAATATGTTAATTTTAGATATGAAAATATCAAAAATTTTAGTGAATGGATAATGAGATTAAGTCGATTTATTAAATTCTAGAGTAATTTTTACTCGACGAAATATTATTCCAAAAATAAAATAAAATCATCATATATTTTATTATATTCCAATTAACTTATGTTTAAATGTTTACCTTAATTGAACACCAGTTAGATATAAATTAAAGTCTCAAATAAATCTAAATAAATTATTTTTATTTAAATAGTTATGATTTATCTTATTATGTAACATGTTAATTTTTGCTAAATATACAAAATTTATATTTTAATTTTTATCATTATTTTAAATATATAAATATTAATAAAATTATATATTAATATTAATATAAGAAGAAGAAAAAATAGCATGGAGAGAAGGAAGAAGCAATGAGTTCGATTCTATTTGTTTATATATATTTTAAAAAGATTAGTAATAGGGCGATGGAAGGTGGGAAAGGAGGGAGGTGAAAGATGAACCACGTGACTTATTTAATCGAGAAGTGGAGAGAGCCCTTCAATTTCCCAAAAATACTCTACACATGATGTATGATATTTGGTGACGTTTGGAATTTTATTCTGCAAGGTATTGAGAGGAACTGAACTCAAAAGTAAAGTGACTAAAATGACATAAATTGGCTTATATATATACTAGTTGTTCCTGTGCCATGGATATGAATTAAATTTTTTTCAAGTCTCAAAAATCTTAAAAAGATTAAAATTTTAAAAATAAAAAAGTTTTATTTTTATTTTTAAAAAAAGAGGGGCGGCCCGTCTTGTGCGCCGGCCGCCCCCATTTGAAAAGATAATTAAATAAGGTATAAGATTTCTCGTCCCTCTAATTTTGCTAAAAAAAGATTGTCACATAATTTTTTACTCGCCCCGTCGTAACAGAGAATTTATTTTAATTGTATAAAATAGATAGATAGTAATATTATAAATGCATATACATATATATATATATATAATATGTATATATATATATATATATATATATATATATATATATATTGTAATGGACCGTGGCACCTTTCCCAGGAAGGCATTGCCTTGCATATTATATATATCACGCTAAGAACATCATTTTATATTATGATAAAGAGTTTAGCTACTACAGATAATGTAATATGGTAATGGAGCAGCGGATCTTTCCTCAACTCCTATAACCTATCCTCACTATAGTCCTTACTTTCAATGAGGGGTAATAAAATTCTCTTCTACTTGAGGGACTTATTACAGTATTTCCAAAGTTACCTAACATATATAAGGGATATATATAATTAAGGCCCCTCCATGTAATGGGAACTTGCATCGCAGGGGAGTGAACTCTTGCTAAAATAATAGTCTAAGGAGAAATGGAATTGGCTATCCTTCCATGGGCCACTTCATGCTTGAGGAAAGTATCTCTTATGATGGTGATCTCTTTTGCCACATCTTCCATTCCCATTCGTTCACTTGGTGATTCCTTCGAGCACATCAACGCTAGACTCGCCATGGAGACCAAACCTTCAAGCCTCTCTCGCTTCAAACTCCCTATAGCTTGTGAAACATGCCGAGCACTGAGATCATCCTCCTCCTCTATCAGCAAACTCCTGTCCACAATGTCCAAGAGACGTTCAGGAAGTGCCATCTCCACAAAGTGTTGAAGGGTCAAGTTATCCACGAAAGTAGAGTCAGTGGGGCTCCTCCCTGTGATCATCTCTACAACTCCGTAACTAAAGACATCACCTTCTGTCGATGGCTTGCATCCCATCCCGTACTCTGCAACAATAACATATAACATAGTTCTACTAGAATCAATCTTGTATGGAAATAATCAGGAAGATGCATATTGTTACAGTAAGAGGAGACGAAGCAAAAGATAACAAAAATTTTACCTGGTGCAACATATCCGATGGACCCTCTCAGTATCAGTGAGCTAGTTGTAGCTTTACTTCTGTCCCCGTTGCTCAGGAACCTCGCTAAGCCAAAATCACCAACATGAGCAGTCATGTCTTTGTCGAGAAGAACATTACTCGGCTTAAGATCACAGTGAACGA
>JACBKR010004249.1:0-25095 GCA_014218235.1 Colocasia esculenta | reverse complement strand
CGAGCTCTTCTGGCCGCCAGGAGCTTCTTGGAGGCTCTGAGAGAGTTGGGTCTGTTGTCCTATGTGAAGGCAGGCCAAAAAGAACCTTTTATACCCTTAGGATTCCAAAGATACCCTTTTGGGGTACAAGGGCACGCTTTCCTAGGAAGATTCTGATCGCCCTAGAAGGACACGTGGCAGCCATCAACTTTAGGATGAAAAGTTTCCGTAGTGTGTCGACCTGCCCTGGTGGTAGTGTCGACACACTGTCCCAAATATGGAAACTGCTGTTCTGGGAAGAAGCTCCCGTGTCGACCTGCTCTTGAGTGTGTCGACCTGCTGTCCCAATTCCTCAAACTGGCTGTTCTGGGAACTGGGTCTAGTGTCGACCTGCCCTGGGAGTGTGTCGACCTGGGTAGGCTTGATCTCTGGAAAACTGCCACTCGTGTCGACACACTCTTGACATGTGTCGACACAGTCTCAACATTTTTACACATTTTGCCTTTGAATCTGTGTTGATGTGTCGACACCATTGATGGGTGTGTCGACACATCTTTTGCATAAAAATGTTTGTACCTGAAAAATAAACACATATATCATTAGTTAAATGATTTATCATAACCATAAATGATAAATGTGGTTTGAAAAATACTTTTTGAACATGAATTTCAGGTAAGATGTTTTTGACATGTTTCAATTAAATTGCTTTAAGAACACTTCTTGTCATCATCAAAATAGGAGGGAAATGATATGAATTATGCATTCAACCCAACAGCTAGTGGGCTATATTCTCTGGGTAGTTGCGCAGACCAGGTAAACGAGGTTGACGTCAAGCGCTATTGCCGCCAACACCATGCAGACGTCCATGGATGTGGACGTCAAGATGGGTCAACGTCAAGGGGGCTTGCCGCCAACCAGTAGTCGGCGGCCATCGATGCTGCCGTCTACATGGCATCCGAGGCTGGTCAACAAACGGTCAAACGAGACTTAATGGGCCAAAAGAACCTTGCGGGAGATGGGCCAAATCGCGCGTCTACAGTAATGAAAAGGGGCATAGCAGATTTTGTGAGTAAGTGTTTAACATGCCAACAAATTAAAGTTGCACACTAGAAACCAGCCGGACTTATGCAACTAATGAAATTCCAGTGTGGAAGTGGGAACATATAACTATGGATTTTGTAATGGGTTTGCCAAAGACAAGGAAAAAGCATGATGCTATTTGAGTAATTGTGGATAGATTAACTAAATCAGCTCATTTTCTAGCAATTACAAAGAATCAATCATTGGAAGACTTGGCTCAACTGTATATAAAAGAAATAGTGAGAGTTCATGGAATTCCTTTGACAATCATTTTAGATAGAGATACAAGGTTCACTGCTAGATTTTAGAAAAGTCTGTAAGTAGCCATGGGTACGCAATTAAGATTTAGTTCAACATATTATGTAACGTCGCGCATTTTCCGGATCCCTGTGGATCTAGGTTTAGCGGGTTTGGTGGCAAATGTGTGGCCCATTAGCTTGTGTCTCAGGCGTTCGCGCAAGTTGTGAGGCTTGGTGGGCCGGCCGTTGGGCCCAAAGTGCTCACAGGTCTTGTGGCTGTGAACGCGACGGAGGCTTGCATCGCGATCTGAACGTGACGGCCCTTGGGGTCGAGTTCCTGTTACCACTGTTTGGCGGACGTCGTCTGCATGGCTGCCACGTGTCGCTCGCCGGGCAGTCAGTTGACGTCGGCCTTGGGAAGGCGACGGTCACCTAAGTCGCGATCAGGTCGCGACGGGGGTGCACGTCGCAATCCCAACCGCTTTGCGTTTTTAAGAGAGTTTTGGCTGGACAGAGCTGGGGCAAGCTCTGCTCGGCCCAGGAGGAGCTGTTGCTGTGGTTTTGGGCGATTCGAGGTTTTAGTGGAGTTTTCAGCGCGCTCTCGTCGCGAGGACATCGCTTGGAGTGGGGGAGACGCTGTGCCATCGTCGGTTTGCACGTTCTTCGTGAAGGTAGGGTGTTCTACCTTGTTTCGTGTTGTGGATTGCATGTTAGTTTGTTTATTGCTTTGAAAATTGTAGATACCATGTTAGGGTATCCATTAAAGCATGAAAAATGTGAATTAAGCGTGGTTTGAATGGTCCGGAATGGTGATCCGTGGAGTTGCTCCCGGATTAGGGTTTGCGCCTGTGAAGGCGACGGCCCAGGGTGTCGCGTCCTGAACGCGACAGCCCGACCCATCGCGTTCGTGTTATGAATGCAACAAGTCGATGGGTCGCATTCTGAAGGCGACCTGGCCCCTTGTCGCGACCTCAGTTGAGAGGTCTGGTTATGCATGCTTTTGGTGTTTTGGATATCCGGTTATCGGTATTTGTTGTGCATGGCAATGACAGGTAGAGCCAGTTCACTTGTTACGCTCACGAAGCGTGTTGCTCACGAGGTGGGCATGTTTTATGTGGTTAATGTGTTATGTACGTAATCGGCTTGGTGTTTACGTAGTATGTGTGGTGCGTTGGTACCCGTAGCGCTCTTGGAGCGTGCTGTCCATGTGTTGGACATGTTGTTTATGTGAATGACGTGTGGTGCACTTGGCTGGTGTATTATACACATGGTGTCTACGTGGTTTGGATGCCGTGCATGTGGTTTGTGTGTGCATGGCACATCGTACGTCATTGTGTTTATTGTATCTTAATTATTGTGTTAGTCCGTGGTGTTGTGGCAGTGAGGTTCACGTTTGAACCTAGCCTTGATCCTTTAGGATCTTTTATAAGTTATCCTCGATGGATAATTAGTAAAGTATAAGTATATGGTTATTACGTGATTATCGTGTACTGTGTTTAGTGTGGCAGTGGAGGTTACAAGTGACCGGCTGTGGTGTTATTATTAATATGGTTTATGTGTGTGATTGTGTAGGTTAGCTTGTAAGTCACAAGATGACTGGAACAAGCTATTCCTAACATATGTACTGTAATTGGTAATAGAAAGTGTTTGTGTATATACCGTGGTTTGAGCTTGCCGAGTGTGGTGGTCCGGCGCCTATTCCAGAATGCCTCTCTAGTCGGGTACCCCAGGTTCTTTGTGAGCCAGGCACGTTGTGTTTGTTGTGCCGAGGTTTGTCCCGGGACAGTGTGGTACCGTCGAGGTCTGTGTCGTCTTCTGGACACCCTCACTCCTGAGTTGAGTTGTACGTCCGACTGAGGGAAAGACGACAGTAGGGCAGTGATAACTACATAATTTTTTGTGTTAAATTTCATATATTTAGTTAAGTTTAGACAGTCTTTGTCTATAAATAATGTGCTTTTTGATTGTAATTCTCATTTAATCCCTAAAATAGATTTTTTTTAGCATATTAGTTTTGGTAGAACAAATAGTAGACTCTCATTAAATAAATTCAATACATCTTGAATAATTTGACTAATTTTCTTTTTTTTTCAAACATTGTACATAAATAATATTTGATTCTTACAAATATTAGTTTATAAATAAAGTAGATTTTAATAAATTTTAAATGAATAAACAAACCCCACCAAATCTTATAATGCCACATACCCCACCACACCAATTTCATAAATCCCACCATCTCTTTGGCCACGGATAAAACCCCAATTAAACCTTATCTTTTTATTTCTTTCTTCTTCAGAAGCTGCTGGAAGCTTATGAAGGACTGCTCTGGGGCATGGCGATTTGGGCCAACTGGAAGCTGGCCCGGGTTCCTGTGCAGGAGGGCTGGCGATGGCTCTGGTGTGAGGCGGTGTGTGCTGCTGTGCGCTGGCGCGGCCTGTGCGCGATGGAGGCTGGCCGTGCGATGGCGGCTGGGTGGTATGCAGCTTGGGCGAAGGAGCTCCTGTGCAGAGCTGGCGGAGGTCCGCGCACAGATGCTGAGCTGGGAGCGGTGAGCAGCAGATGGCGGGCTGGAGCTTGCCCGTGCGACGCGGGTGATGGCGCTGGGGAGCGCCCAGATCTGGAGCTGGCGGTGTACGGCAGCTGGCGATTGGGTGCGCTGGGGCTGGTTCGTGTGGATCCGGCGCGTGCAGATGGTGTGCTGGGCGGAGGAACTGTGCGCGCAGGCTGACGTGGCGATCCTGGTGCAGAGCTGAGGCGGCATCCAGGAAGCGGGAAGAAGCTGTGCAGAGGGTCGTGAAGCCTATAAAAGGACCCCAGAGTCCTCTTCTCAGGAGGTTCGGTTGGGCTGGCCCTGGGGAAATTTTAGGATTTTTTAGTTGCCATTTTTTCTGTATTTTTCTTCTTTCAGCAGAGTGTGGAGATTCGAGCTGTGGAGGATTTCTAGTTTTATTTGTTTCTTCTGTAAAGAGCAAGGGAGGGTTTGTGCTATGAAGCGCGCGACATTGTTGACTGTGCGCTCTCGTTGTTCAAAGTTCTTTGCACAGGTCAAAATGCTTGCCTTCTCTAAACTGTCTCACAAACATAAAATCATAAAGAAGAACTAGCACAATGGTGAGCACATGTCATATCCACGGAGAGGCCGAATAGAACTTGATTAAACTACTTCAACTTGAAACATGAAAGATCCAACAGTAAAATTCAACTTAAATCCACCTAGTTCACTAAAAGCTACAGTGTGATTTAGAATCCCACAATATCACATTCAATTGATCAATAACAAGATTTAAATTCTCAAAATAGTAAAATTAAACTGAGAACTCTTACTAAGAGACCAAGCCAAACAAGCATCCACTCACAACCCTCTCCAGAACAATCTCAGCAGAAAAGAAAAAATTCCCGTCTCCCACATGTTGAGATCCTCATCACAGAAGAAAAGAATTAACACATAAGAAATGGCAGCAACAATTCGTAAGCTTCCTAAATGCTGAACAATTTAAAAAGTCTGAATTACACAGATCTGATCAACAAGCAAAAGAATGGAAACAAAATTCACATGTTCAAATGTCGAACTCTTCAGCAATCTTTATAGAAGATACTGAAGAACATCCGACCTCCCCAACCAACAGCTAGTAGCAGAGAAGAAGAAATCAAAAGCAAAAATTACAGAACTCCGGATCTGATCTCTCTCCCCGCAGCCACATCAACCAAATAAATTGCAGAAGAAATGGACAAAGCAACAAACCTGAACCCCAAAACCCTCTGGAATCCTCCTCCCAGCAGCAAACAACAGTATAAGAGAAGAGTAGAAGCCTTCGGTCCTCTCACAGATGCTGATCTCACATCAAAAGAATTCAACTACACACCTCTGTTCACAGCAGTCGAGCTTTCAACAATTTCCACAGAAGGGAGTAAAGAACAATTGATTGCAACAACATTTCACAGAAGAAATTAATCTCAAGTTTTTGCACAGAAAGAAATAAAGAACAGTAAGCGATTCACATGAAGAAAAAAATGCAGATAAACTGAAATAAATGCCATCGATTTGAACTCTTCAAAACAGAAAATAAATGAAAACTAACTGCATTAAACTTCACTGGCTCGCCATCTAACAGTATTGGAAGAAGAGGAAAGAAAGCAAAAATTCCTAAAGAAAACAAACTAATCAACCCATCTCCTCACATAAAGCTCTGCTCAACAAAGAAATTACACAAGAATGGAAACTAAAATCCTAAGAAATTAGAACCCCAAGAACACCGGAAGAACAAGAAGAAAACTGGCTAAAAAATTTCTAAGAGGTCGAACCACAGAAGAATCCCCCATGGCGAACCAGAGACCAAGAGGAAAACCCCAACATGAACAAAACCTCCCAACCACAGCTCTACTGTAAACAGAAAAATACAGGAAAATAGGAAACTAAAAATTCCTATCAAAAAAAATTCTAACCCGGAACCCCTTACAGATGAGGACCTTGGGGTCCTTATATAGGCCTCAGGGCCTTCCAGGTGCCTCTGCATCAACTTCTCCTGCGCAAGCCCTGCACACTTGGCTGCCACCTCAGCTCAGCATCTGGTCCGCATCAGGGCGCCAGAAGCCACCTCAGCTGGCCTCCATCGCCAACCACCTGGTCCCTGGTCCAGCCTGCGCCATCCGCCTCCGCTTCACACCATCACACATCTCACGAGCCAGCTCCAAGCGCCTCTGCACCTCCCAGCCGGCAGACCCAGCTCAGCATCTCCAGGCGCCCCTGGTCCTGGCCGCCTCCTGGCCACCTCAGCCGCGCCACACCCTGGCCCGCACCGCCTGACTAGCTGGCCTGCACACCCCCGCCCGCGCCGCACAGCACACCATCTTCTGCGTCTGGCCGCGCCAGAACCCCACCTCCTTTGGCGCTCCGCACCGCCGCATGCGCCATCGGACCACCATCGCGCCCAGCAGAACCGGCCTCTTCCCAGCTCAGCGCCATCGCCTTCCTGCCTAGCAGCCATCTGCATCCGCTTCACACCGCGCCATAGCTGGAGATCTGGCCGCACCATCTGCCTGCACACCAGCTCCCGGCTGCCTCCAGAAACACCCCAAATCGCCCCAAACTGCCTCAGGCTTCCAGTAGCTTCGCCCACCTGGTGGAAGAAACGAATGGGTAAAGGTAAATAAGGGTTTAAAGTATGCGTGGCCCATTTAGGTTAGATGATAGGTATGAGGGTTATTTAAAATCTAATTTATTTAATATTTACAAATATTAGAAGATGTTTATGAGAATTAAAAAATTATTTATGTACCATTTATTTTGTAAAGAGAAATTACTTTACTTAGTCAAACTATCTAAAAAGTAATGACTTTATTAAATGAAAATCTAATTATGTATTTTACTTAAAATTTTAACTAATATGCTTTAAAATCTATTTCTGGATGAAATAAAAATTAAAATTAAAACACACTTTATTACATACAACGAATGTCTAAAATTAACTGTATGTATGAACTTTAACACGAAAAAATTGTAGTCATCATGCTACTGTTCTGCTGGTTCGATATTTGGGGAGACTGATTTGGTTTCTTGTTTTCTGTCTTCTTTGTGTAAAGGGAGATCAGATTGCTAGTTCGATTTATATGTGGAATTTTAATTTCTTTCAGTCGATTTCATTTCTGCAGAGCAAGCATTAGTTGGAGCTTTTAAGATTTTATGTTCTTTCTATTTTTCCAGATTTAGAGAGTTAGCAGTGGAGATTTCTTTGGTTTTAAGTTCTTGCATTATTTCTGTAATTTTCTTCTTTATGCATAGTATGGCGAGTTGGTAGTTGATAGGATTTGAGTGTTCTTCCTGTTCTTCCAGAATTGAGACTGTTGAAAGTTTGATTTCTTTATAAATTTGTTCTTCCAATTTTCATCTGTAGTTCTTCTTTCAGTAGAGCATGTGGAAGGGAGATGAGCTCCTCCAATTCGGATTTGTTTTTTGGAATTTTATCTGTTCTGTATTATCTTCTGTTCTTAGTATAATTGTTGGATGAGGAGAGTTCGATCCAGGGACAGTTGCTTATTCCAAATTTTTCTGTGTTGAGCTCTTTCATTTCTTCTATGGCGATTTCTGCATTTCTTGTTGGTTATCCGAGAATTTGAGCATAGTTTCTTCTTTGTTCTACTGCGATAGTTTGAGGGCTACTGTGAGAGCTGTCTGGTTTGTGCTACAGGATTTCATTTCGTTCATCTCTTCTAGTTGAGTTTGGTTTTTTTTTTTTGTTCAGTTTTTGCTCTGTTCTGTTGGTTGAGTGGGAGCAATCTGGGGTGCTTCGTCTTCCTCCTTTCCTCAATTCTGTGAGGTTTTGGGCTGGGGTTTGGCATCTGGGAGGTTTGAGCATTCCTTTTAGATTTCTTCTTCTCTTTGTTGCTGTTGGGTTGGGGAGATCGATCCAGAGAGATTCTAATTCTTTCTTCTGCTATTGTCTATTTCTTCTGTGGTTACATGGGTGGATCCAACGCATTTGTTCATCTCTTCTGCTCTTAGTTTAATGGTTGGTTTGGGAGAGTTCAATCTAGTGGAGTTTAATTGTTCATTTCTTTTGTGTAAATCGTGCATTCATCTGTGTTCTGTGAAGGATTTTCCATTTCTTTCTGTTCCAGAATTCAATCCAGAGGCATTCAGTTCAGTTCATCTGAATTTTTGTTCATTTGTGGTGTGATCAGCTGACAGTTCCTTTCTTCTGTGCAATTTTGAAATTAATAGTTCTGTGCAATTTTCTGAGCTGTGAGGGTACATTGATACCAAGTCTCTTTTCATTTCAATTAAGCTGGTTCTTTCATTAAATTTGATCTGTCAAGTGTGAGGGATTTGATCGGTATGTTTACATACTCATTTTTAATGCATCGTCGAATGGTGTCAAGTCAAAGTAGTTTAATTCAAATTCTATTCAACCTCTCCGTGGATATGACCTGTTCTCACCACTATATCAGTTCATCTTGGTGATTTTAAATTTGTGAGACAGTTTAGAGGAAGTGCGCATATTGACTTGTGCGAGGAACTCTGGACAACGAAAATGCACAGTCAACAATGTCGTGCGTTCATCTTGGCGCCGTTGCCGGGGAGGCATTAGAGTTTGATTTAGATATGCTTTCATTTGATTTCATTTGCACTTGCTTTCATTGACTTTTTATTGGGCTTTCATCTCAGATTTGCATAAGGAGGAACTTGGAGATTGGGCTTGGCATTTGAAGCCCATTGGAGGAGCTGCTGATTTCTTTTCCATTTATTTGTAATTCAGTCTTTTAGATAGGGGAGTGTGAGAGAAATTTGTAGTGAGGTTTTGATGTACTCTCTGTGCATGTACATAGATTTCTTTTCAGTTGGCATGTAATAATTGGACTCTTTTGTGGTTTGTGTGGTTTGAGACTAATCTATAGTACCACTTCAAATTTTCTTCTTAGTTTCATTCATTTAATTCAAAAACCAATAAAAAATAAAAAAATCTAAAATCGAAAAAAATTTCCAAATCGCTCTTTCATGTTAGCCGTTGTTTGTAAAAAAATTTCATTTCTCAATATTAGAATCTCATGTTTTAGGACATTTATCATCTTAATTGTCATTTTAATTGTCATCTCTTTTCTTGCATTGAAGAGTGCGGGGGAAAGGTAAGACTTCCATCGCTCGTTCATGCATTAGACTTAGCATTAGATAATCTCTTGTTTGAAACTTGATCTGTGCACTTCACATTTGAAAATGGGACTGCTTAAGGGCACCACCCATTAGAAAATAAAAAGATAAGGTGAGGGATTTCATCACCCTTTCCTTTGCCCAAAAATCACAAAAATTTCCACATTTTTACATTTGCCTAAACTTTCAATAAAAATCAGTAGACTTGCCCTAGGGTTCATAATTAGATTTATTCTTTCTTAAATTCAAACTTCTCTTTAAGTCTGGTGTCTAGGATTAGAGGTTAAAAAGCTTACGCTTAAGTGAGTCATAGGTTATTTAATTGGGTCCTTGCGAAAGCAAGGGGGGCCTCCCTCTACTCCACCTCTTACCTGGCCGGTACAAGAAGAGTTAGGATTGGACTTAAGCAAGCATAAATCTGATTTTGAGAAAAAATAACATAAGTCCAAGGAACACTTAGTGTTTAGGTTAATTTGTTTTGAAAGTGTTTGTTTGTTTGTGTTTGATTATAAAAATTCAAAAATCAATAAAAATTCAAAAAATTCAAAAATCATAAATAGAAGGCTTTTCATCTATGCATGCTGGTAGACGTTCTCTGGACATAGATTTGGATCAACCTATAGCAGAAATTGAAAGATTCTTTCATAGGAAAACTATGATGGCCAACCAAGAACAAATTCAAGTTGTCCAAGGTTTCTACAAACCCTCCTATGATCCATATTCTAACGCATACAATCCTGGTTGGAGAAACCACCCGAACTTTTCTTGGAAAAATCAATCTGAATAAATTTCTCAGCCTTCTTTCAAGCAATCCATGTACGGTCAAATTATCCCAATCAGAATCCGGGATTTGACCAATCTTATTCCAGACCTCCACAATTCCAAGGAAATCAAAATTTCAATCAATTTGCTCATACCAATTTTCAGCAATCTTCATACAATCAACCACCATCTTCTCAGCCCAATTGGGAAGATAAAATGAATCAACTTCAAAACATGATGATGACTCTTTGCCAAACTGTGCAAGAACAACAAAATCAAAATCAAAATTTTCAACAAAATTGGCAAGGATAGAGTCCCAAATTGCTGATGTATGTCAAAGGAGGGAGTCCGGTCAGCTACCCAGTCAAGCTGTAGCAAACCCAAGGAATAACCCCCGGATTCTATCAGAACCAGCAAAACCATCAAGTCCAGGGGTACATACCACATGTTAGACAAAATGCACCTCCACCATAAAACACAAACAAAACTTTGTCCAGAACATTCCAGCACCACAAATTCAAAATCAATTTATACAACAGGACCATTCTCCTGCCCAAGCTAGGGGCCCTCAAGTGGAAAATGTGAAAATAGTGTCAACTTTAAGAAATGAAAAAAATCTGATAATCCTCACCCACACATGTCAACATTGCATGAGGATAAAGAAAATGAAAATGAAACTGAAATTGAAGAGAATGTTGAAAATGTTGAAAAATCCAAGGGAAAAAGAGAAAATAACTGAAGAGCCTCTAGACACAATCCAAATAAATGAAGACCCAAGTCATTACATTCCTAGAGTCTCTTTTTCTGAAGCTTTAAAGCCAAAATCTAAAAGCAAACCAACTGGTAATGAAGAACACTTGGAAGAATCCTGTGTAGAAGATGCAATAGACCAACTCTGTGCTCTAGGGTTTGAGGGAGAAGAAGGACAATTCAGTTCCATGTTGCATAATAATAAGCCATCATTTCATTTAGAGTGTCCTCCTAAGGTTGAGCTAAAACCACTCCCTGATAATTTAAAGAACATCTTTTTAGGAGAGAATGGGGCCTATGAAAGTTCCAAGATCTATAAAGCCAAAACCAAAACATTTCATGAAAGGCACATTCACAGAAATTTTTTTGAAGTGCATGATAAGGTCTGGCTCTTTAATTCTCGGCTTCGTTGTTTTCGGGAAAATTAAGTCCCGACAGGATGGTCTTTACAGTGTTGTCAAAACTTGTGACAATGGTGCTATCATGATTCTTGACCCTAAAACTGGACAATCATTCACTGTCAAAGGGCAAAGGTTAAAGCATTTTTTGAAAGCCCACTTTTCTTAAAAATAGATTCTACCAAGCTAGCTGAGCCAAACGAAGCCTAATTGCGCCGGCTGAAGACGAAATAAACTTAGCGCTTCTTGGGAGGCAACCCAAGTGTACAGATTTCCTTTATCAGGTAATTCTCTGTCTTACTTTCTTTTTCTGTCAATAAGTAGGGGGGAGAGGTAGAATAAGCATGCATTCATAGTCCTCATCCCAACCATTGTTTCATTTCTTTTTCTTGAGCTTGTACATATGCAAATAAAATATCACAATGTTTCATCCTTGAATAAAAATGCGTGGCTTCGCGCATCCCAAGACTAGGTGTATGATCTTTAACCATTAAATTTTGTGGTTGTCACATTCCCTTACAAGTATCCATGTTAATAGCCCCTAATAAAGGATTACATATATTACATGTCTACCTTATGTAAGGATTTATGGCAGGAAGTTTCATACACACACTACACAGCCACTTAGACTAGCTGAACCCGAATGTAGCAAATTTGTCAAGGCTAGTAGGAGAGAGGTGATTGGTTTTCTCCCTTCCCCTTAAGTGAATTGTGAAGGAAGTGAAGGCATGTGATCAAGGAACCTGACTGTCCATCCTTCCTTTAAGAGGAAAAGAAAAGAAAAGCAAAAACAAAAGCAAAAGAAAAAAATATATATCCATGAAAAATGCCCCGGATCTGAGTAAAGTTGGACTCGTACTCTTGAAAAGTGATGGGTTGTGCAGCATTGTGGATGAAAAAGAAATAAAGAAATTCTGAGTGCACAAAGTGCAAATAAAGAGGTAAAGTCCTCAACTCAGAGAAATAATCCTCAAGGAAGTTGGGCAGAATGGAACTGAGAGAAACAACCTGATCTGACTGAGCAATGATCTTATTCCACAATTCTTTTCTTCTCCCTCGAATTAATCTAATCTCAAATACTAGCTGAGATAGAGGAGCTCCAGGAGGGCTGATGTGAACTCTTAAGTGAGCTACCTTTTGTGCACTAATTTCTTGCCATAAGCCCTTACAATTAGGAAAGACATGTCTTTACATGAATCTTTTACATGATGGCTGGTTAGCATGAGATATTACATCTTCTAGTCCTACATTTTGAGTAATTTTTATTGCTAAGGGACTAGCAATGTTCAAGTAGGGGAGAGTGATAACTACATAAATTTTTACGTTAAATTTCACACATTTAGTTGATTTTAGACATCAGTTGTCCATAAATAATGTGCATTTAATTTTAATTCTCATTTCATCCATTAATAGATTTTCGAGCATTTTAATTAAATTTTTGGGTAGAACATATAGTTAGATTTTCATTTAATAAAGTTAATGTTTTTTGAATAAGTTGACTAATAAAGTGTTTTCTCTTTTGAAAATACATTGTACATAAATAATTCTAGGTCTTACATTTTCATAAATAATTCTTGAAAATATTAATATTAGATTCTTTATTAGTTGATAAGTAGAATACACTTGTTAGATTTTGGTTCAATTTACTATTTCTATTTCAGATTGAGTAAATCATGTTCTTTTTCTTTTCATTAGTACACTTTAAGAAATATTTGTAAATAAATAAATTTTGTTTTTGTAAATACTCATTAGTAATAAATAAATAATAGTTTTGATAATAACACCCCAACCAATGGTCACAATCCCATTAAATAAATAAAAAAAAATGATTTTAATATCCCACCAATACATGCCACTTCTCTCATCTCACTGGCCACCACTAACATTTCTTTATTTGTTTCTTTCATCCTATTAGGTTCGGAGGAAGCTGGGGCTAAGGTGGTTTGGGCTGTGCTGAGGCTGGAAGCGACCAACAGTGAAGCTTGCAGAGGAGCCCCGGGGCGATTTGGTAGAGCTCGGGTCCAAGGGGATTTGGGTGCGCCAGCGGATCTGGAGGCGATGGAGGCGGTGCTGTGAGATGGAAGCGCCTGGAGCTCTAGAGCGGACGCTGAGATGGAGATGGAGGCCACGGCAGCAGCTGTGCAGATCTGGGGCGGTTCGTGCGCAGCGGGCGTTTGGCAGCTGTGTGCACGGCGGAGCTGATGGGCCAGATCCCGTGCGAAGCAGGCCAGAGGCGGTGCGGCGCGCGATGGAGCTCGGCCGAGGTGAGGCTGGGAAGCTGGGCACGGCGGTGCGCTGGCGGATGGGTGGTGTGCAGATGGAGATGGCGCGGCACAGAGCTGGTGCATGCGTGGCCAGAGCAGCTGCAGAAGCGGAGCTGGGCCAAGCAGATGGTGTGGCTGGCGATGGCGGCTGGCTAGGCTGCGTCACTGCTGGCCGGGCTGTGGTTTGTGAGATGGCGGGAAGCTGGGCACGGCGGTGCGCTGGTGCTGAGGTGGCGACTGTGCAGCTGGCGATGGGCAGATCCGGATGCAGGGGCGCCGTGCAGAGCGGAGGCAGGCTGGAGCTCGAGCGGCAGATGGCGGGAAGAGGAACTCACTTTGGAGGTCCGAGTGCCTATATAAGGACCTAAGGTCCTCTTCTCCAGGGTTCTCTAGTTCGGAATTCTTAGGATTTCTAGTTTCTATTTTTCCTGTATTTTCTGTTTTAGCAGAGCAGTGAGATGTTTAGGGAGTTTTAATTTTTCATGTTCTTCAGTTCTTAGGAGACGGGTTAGCCAGTAGAGAGTTGTGAGATTTTTCTTCAGTTTTTCTTCTGTAATCTTCCTTTTGGCAGAGCAAGGGGTCGCCAGTTCGATTTCTTTGGGATTTTTCTTAGTGTTCTTCTTTCCTGTTCTTCCAGAGTTCTTGGGGGTTGGCGATGGAGCTTTTGGGATTTATATTTGTTTTGCATTTCTTCTTTGATTAGAGGAATCCGATTTAGTGAAATTGTTATTTCCATTTCTTATGTGTTGCTGAGCTCGATCCAATTTAGTTTTCATTTCTTCTGTTTAGATTCTATCATTTCACCTGTGCTGTTAGAGAATTCAGATGGTGTGCTTTATCTATTTTGCCTGAGTGATTTATCTATTTCTTCTGTGTTCATCTGAGATTGATCCAAAGCATTTGCTCTTCTTCTTGTCTTAGTTTAATGGTTCGGCAGATGAGAGTTTGGGAGTTTATGTTCTTCACTTCTTCTGGTTCTGTAAAAGATTGTCTCATTTCTTTTGGAAGTCGATCCAGTTAATCTCTCATTTCTTCTGTGTGGATTTTACTAGCTCTTCTGTTTAACATCCGAGAGAGTGGAGCATTTGATTGTTCTGCTGCTGCTGGGAGAGATCGGGGAGAGGTAGACAGATCAGAGCTGAGATTATTGTTGTTGTTCTTTTTGTGGGGATTTGATCTAGGGAGATCAGAGGGTTCGATCCAGTGGAGCTTGCTTTGCCTATTTCATTTCTGCAATTGCTTTGTCCCTTTCTTTCGAGTTTAATTGGTTTGATCCATGAGGTAGATGTTTTTTTTTTTTTTAATTCTTTTTGTACTTCTTCTGTGAATGGTTCAGTTGCTATGAGGTGGACGATTGCAATTTTCTCTTCTGTTCATCTGGAGGACAATTGAAATTTGTTGATCTGCTTCTGTGAAGGTTAAAAAGGGAGAGATGGTTTTGCTACTTTCCTCTTTTCTTCTGTGAGGGAATAGTGAAATGGTGGGTCTGTGAGAGATTCCAGAGGGGTGAGAAATCGAATGTTTATTATTGTTGTTCTGAAGTTTAGTGGATCTTATTTTCCTTCTGTTTTTCATCCCTCGAATGTGAGGATATAGTAATATGAATTTTTAATTCATGTTGTTCTCAGTTTAACTTTCTAGTTGATTCCTTTTCACTGTCTCAGTTTGATTCGATGTTGGTGGAAAGTAGAGAATGTTGATCCCCTAAGCTTTAGGGGTACATTGGTTTGATAATTTTCTGTTGAGATTCTATTCCTTAATTCTCATGCAATATTATTTTGGTGAAAATGTGAATGGTTTCAAGTCAAAGTAGTTTAATTCAAGCTCTATTCAGCTTCTCTGTGGATATGACCTGTTCTCACCACCATGCTAGTTCATCTTTGTTGTTTTAATTTTGTGAGACAGTTTAGAGGAAGTGCGCATATTGACTTGTGCGAGGAACTCTGGACAACGAAAATGCACAGTCAACAATGTCGCGCGTTCAGGCAGTGGCTTGTGTTTGTGGGTGTGCAGTCGCTTGTAGCGTGCTCATGGTTGGGGGTACAGACACCAGTAGACGTACTGAGCCCCAACTAGTCTTGTTCTAGTGCCTCTTTAGGGAGCTCAGGCCTGAGTCCCTAAGGTGCAGGCATGGGCTGCAGTGTGGAGACTGCAGGTAGTGGTGGTGTTTGTTAGTCTCCACAGTTAGTTGCTTGACTTGTGAGTTTGTGGAGCTGTAGTGGACTGAGGGTCCGTGGCTACGAGATTGAGAGGTTGTCGTGTGTTGTGTTGTCCGGGTTGGATATTGGCCTGATCAGCCAGTAGTCCGTTTCCGTGTGGTGGCGTCGTTCCTTTCTGACTCATGCTTTGTCACTGGCTGTGGCTCGTGAGTTTGTGACTCGTAGTTGAGGTTTGACCCGTTCGAGGTGTGCCCTGGTGTTGGCACAGTTGTGACTGCGGTTGTGGCTTGTGGTGTGCCCGAGTGGTGGCACAATTTGGTATGGTTGGTGAGTGTTGACTCACAAATGTGGGTTAGCTCGTTATGGTGTGCCCTGTTACGACACTGGTTTACTTGCGGTTTCCGTGTTGGTACCTTATGGTAATAGGTACCTGTACCCCGTGTGGGTAATGGTTGTGGTGGTACATCGTATACCAGTCTTTTCTGGTGTTGACGTGGAACTGTGTTTCGTGGAGGTCGTGTGGGTAACCTTTCGCTCAATGTGCTTTACCTTCCTCGAGTAAGCTTCCGTATATAGTTTCGTGTGTGATGGATTGGCCCGCTGTAGCCGATCATGTTACTGTTGTGTGTAGCTTCTGATATATCGTGGTTTTGGGGTTTAATGGACCAGCACTTGGTTGGCTGTCTATTACCCACGAGGTTAAGGTTCGCCTGGGAAGCTTGCAGCCTAGGCAGTGACTTGCCTGGTGGCTTAAAGCGTGGGCGACCAGTTCTTATTATGGTTTGCCTGTGAGGCTTAAGGCTTAGGCGTTTCAGTTGTTGTGTGGACTAGTGATGTAAAACTAGTCCTATTGTTTCTTCTTACCTTCCGAAATTATGTTTGATTAAGGTGTTATATTTAATTGTGGTTTAAATTCAATTGTTGTGAGCATGAAATGGTTTGTCTATTGGTGTTGCTAATGAGACCCTCTGGGGTTGAGGTGTCCGTTGTTTGTTGTTGTTTTGGTAGCCCCTGCTGAGCCTGTGACTTGTTGAGGCTCACTCCCTATAGTTCTTTTCAGGGCTTACCGTTGGTTCGGCTTGTGGAGACGTTGTGTCAGACTTGTACCACCAGCAGCTGAGTCGAGTTAGTAGTGTTTTGTGAGCTTGTGCTCCCTTGGGGTATGCCCCAGGTAGTTGTACTTTTAATTGGAAATGTAATAATGTAAGGGACAGTTGTAAATTGTTATATACAGGTATGAGCACATGTACTTTCTTGTGTTTTATATTGTAGTTGTCTTTATATTCTTACTGGACACTTGTGTGAGATATCCCTTGCGAGACTTCGGTCCGTTCACGGGAGGCGGATCTGGATATAGAGCCTAATGGGCATAAATATCCAGGGCCGTCACATATCATCCCCTAATTGATGGTCAATCAGAAAGAACTATCGGAACACTAGAAGACATGCTGAGAGCGTGTAGTTTAGATTGGCATGGCAATTAGGATGATTACCTACCCCTAATGAGTTGCATATAACAATAGTTACCATGCAAGTATCGGAATGACACCTTATGAAGATTATATATAGCAGACCTATAGATCACCCCTTTGCTAAGCAGAAGGGAGAGAAGAATCTCATTGCGCCAGAATTAATTCAAAACTGCTCAGAGAAAATTAAACTAATCAGAAAGAGATTGCTAGTGGCTCAAGACAGACAGAAAATTATGTTGATAAGAGAAGAAGGCCACTGGAGTTTAATGTGGGTGATCATGTATTTCTAAAAGTTGTTGGGGATAGGATAGGTGACTTTGATAAAAGAACTAAGAAATTGTGTGTATGGCAGCAGAATTAAAATAAGTAAAACACACAATTCGATCAGATCCAAATGTGGTGTGTGAGTATAGTGAATAGAAACAACAAAACACACATCAAACCACAGTGCACTGAAGATTTTAAGGTGGTTCGGAGAACACAACTTGTGTCTCTACATCCACCTCCTCACAACGGAGGAACCACTAGCACAAGTGTGCAGTACAAACTAGAGCACGATGACTCTAACCTCTTTGAGTGCGACAACTCAAGAAAACCCAGGAGATAGGCACAACGACCTACTCCAAAGACCACTTGTGAATTCAGAAATTTCACAAGCCTTGAGCACCACGGCTCAAGCACCAGAGCACAACGGCTCTAACCAGAGCACTGGGGCTCTAAAACAGAGTACAAAGTACTCAAACCTCTAGACCACAATAGATCCAAGTTCTGCTAGAACAAGCACACTTAGAGAATAGATCATCTAGCACGATCTATCTCAATACAATAGAATTGGTAAAGATAAATAGAATTGGGAGATCTGTGTAGAACACATACATAGATTCCCCAGAGAAATTAAACACTCTGACCAAATATAGACTCAGCTGGATCTCCTTCTGGATCAGCACTGCTGCAATCACGAGCTTCTTCTCTTCTTCTCCTTCTTCTTCCCTTGGCGGGCGCTCTGCTCCTCTGGATGCAGATGCCTTTTTCCCGCTCTCCTTCCCTTCTTCCAGAAAGCTCTTGGCTCTTGTCTTGCGTGGGATGCCTTTGGAGTACCAAAAGCATGGGTATTTATAGCCCCATATGTCCATAAAGAGCCTTAGGGTACGTGGGCACAAAAACCTAGGCAGATTCCCTTGAACCCCAAGCGGCCACCTGTCCAGATAAAATCATGATTTTGAGTTTCAGCCGGAGTGTGTCGACATAGTCATGAGTGTGTCGACACACTGTCCCAATTGCATAAAACAGGTCTTCTGGGAGATGGGACTAGTGTCGACACACTCACTGGCTGTGTCGACACTCTGTCCCAGTTGGCAACTGGGTCTTCTGGAATCTGGGACTAGTGTCGACACTACCAGGGCTGTGTCGACACACTTGACCCTGTCTTCATGAAAACCTTCAGGGACTCTGACCCAGTGTCGACACCATCAAGGGGTGTGTCGACACTACCATGACAAAATCTGTATACACCTGCAAATTTAACACATAAATCATTAGTACAAGATATTATCATTAAAGTATGAGATATTAAACATCAAAAACATGTTGTTTAAGCATTATTGTGATATGTATAAAATGTATAATATGTTCAACATATCATCATCAAAATCACAATATGTCATCATCAAAATCAATATATGAGTGATGTTCATTGGTCATCATTAAAATGCAACTTTAGGAAATTCCAAAACACACTCAACCCAACGATCTCCCCCTTTGATGATGACAAAACATATCTCCCTTGACTGCAATAAATAATCCCCTTGACCATATACACCTTTGAACTTCTCCCTAGAAACCTTTCTTCTCCCCTTTTTGACAGCATCAAAAAGATAGATAAGAGAGAGAACCAAAGATGTAAGAGATCAATTAATGAAATGTAGGAAATGAATGGTCAGTAATGATAAAATAAATGAGGCAAAGTGATATTGACATATGAGAAAAATTATTGTGTTTTTGTTATTGTGCAACAAAGTTTAATCACAAAGACACACTCAACACAAAGTATAGCAAAATATAATGATCTGAATGTAGTTAAAATAATGATGCAAATGTGAAGAAAAGTGACCTATATGAATGAGCAGAAATATTTAGAAAGGTTGTTAGGAGCTTTAAGTTTAACACAATGTAAAAAATAGGTCTAAACTCAGTATACATGAACTTTATGAAGGTCTTAAGCTTTTCCATCCTGTTAATTTGATTTTCTTTCATTTTTAACTGGGAAAGAATACAAGAATAAATTAGTTAAATCTCACTTTCAGTGCAAGAGATCACATTGATTAGTTGCAAGATCTCCTGATTACTCAGTGGTTTAACTTTCATTATCTTATACAGAGTTGAAAATTTTGATTTCCACTTTTTGACGCGAAACAAATCACTTTTTAGGTGAAATGGCTCGGTTACTCAGCGGTTCAAAATTTGCATTGCTCTGCTTGTGTCTTTCCAGATTATTGATCATTTTCTTTTGATGTTTTGCAGGAATATGTTGCTTTGACCATACAAGTCATGACTACGAATTTAGAAAAATTATCTTAACATGTGGTAAAAATAAAGCTTAAACATGCACAAGTGAAATATTAAAGCTACTCATGTGCCTATAATAGTATTTTGTAAATTATTTTAAAAATATTCAGTATTAAAATTGCTTAGCCTTGAAATGATAATGAATCTTTGAAATTAAACTAAATGTACAATGAGTTTAGTTCAATGTCTTAATTCTCTCATAAGAAAATAGCACAATGACTCAAAAATTCTGATGATTGGAGCTCAGTAAAGACAACAATTGACAAGAGAAATAGTGAAGAATAGATAATGACTCCCCTCAACAAATACTCCCCCTCAACAATTGCATAAAGGAATCTTGATACTTGGCGGAGACATATACTCACGCATAGTGAAAGTGTCCAGACAAGCCTAACTTGCCTTTCTTTAAATCACTATTTGATATACCAAGAATTTCAATGCAATAGAGAAGTAGGAATTTATTTGCAAGAGAGAAGGGCTTTTATTTGCACAAAGAGATGAGATGAAGATTTCAGACATGTGAAAACTTGCATAAACCAAGTTCCCTTCTAAGAGAAGTGAATCTAGGTTCTGCAAGAGGCTGAGTGAAAATATCTGTAATTTGTTTTTCTGTGTCAATGAAGTGGAGTTCAAAAGAATTTTTGAGACTTCATCTCGAAGGAAGTGATGCCGAATGTCAATGTGTTTTGTGCGGGAATGCTGAATAGGATTTTTGGATAGATTTATAGCACTTGTGTTGTCACAAAGAATGGGAATGCAACCTAATGTGCGATTATAATCTAGAAGTTGATGTTTGACCCAAAGGACTTGGATACCACAGCTACCAGCGGCAACATACTCAGCTTCTGCAGTTGAAAGAGCTACAGAATGTTGCTTTTTGGAAACCCAAGAAATAAGACACCCTCCTAGATAAAACACAACCCACTAGTGCTTTTTCTATCAAGTTTGCACCGGGCATAATAGCATCACTATATGCAATCAAGACCAATTTACATCCAGCAGGATACCAAAGACCCAAATCACATGAGAAAGAAGATATTTGAAAATTCTTTTAACAGCAGACATGTGACTATCTTTAGGATTTGCTTGAAATCTTGCACACATGCAGACACTAAATTGAATATCTGGCCTAGAGGTAGTTAAATAAAGAAGAGATCCAATCATACCTATGTAAAGTGTAGCATTAACAGGCTTACCAGAAGCATCACTCTCAAGTCTTACACTTGTGGCCATTGGTGTGTTGGATGGCTTATGTTTTGGAAGTCAACCTCTTGAGCAACTCCTTGACATATTTTGTTTGACTCAGAAAAATTCCTTCAGCAGTTTGATGTACTTGCAGCCTAAAAAGAATGTAAGTTCACCCATGAGACTCATTTCAAATTCAGATTGCATAAGATGGGCAAACTCATTGCAGAAATTATTATCTGTTGATCCAAAAATGATATCATCAACATAAACTTGAACAACAATGAAATGATTTTTTGCAGTTTTTGTAAACAGGTTTGATCAATGTTTCCTCTTATGTAACCTTTATTTATAAGAAAGGAGCTCAACCGGTCATACCAAGCTCTTGGAGCTTGCTTAAGACCATATAGAGCCTTATTGAGTTTAAAAACATGATTGAGAAATTTTTCATTTTCAAAACCAGGGGGTTGTTTGACAAAGACATTTTCTTTTATGTAGCCATTCAAGAAAGCACTCTTGACATCCATTTGAAGACTTTGAATTTCAAAGAGGCAGCAAATGCAAGAAATATTCGAACACCTCAAGTCTTGCTACAGGGGCATAAGACTCTTCAAAATCAATACCAAGTTCTTGGTTTACCCCTAAGCAACAAGTCTAGCTTTATTTTATACAATTGACCAGATTCATTCAATTTATTTCGGAAAATCCATCTAGTTCCAATGATAAAAGTTAAATCTGAAGATTTGGTACTAAATCTCAAACTTGATTTCTTTCAAATTGATGAAGCTCTTCATGCATAGCATTTATCCAGTTTTCACAAGATAAAGCTTCATCACATTTTTGGTTCAATTTGGGAAAGTAGTGTCAAGAAATCTTCAACTATGACAGAATGAAAAGAAGATCTGGTTCGTATTCCATCTTGTAAATTACCAACAATGCTTTCAAGTGGATGATCTCTTAAAAATCTGGTTCAGAAATTACCTCAGGGTTTGCATGATTTTCAGGAACATGATTACCTGAATCACTTGAAGTTGGCAACTCAAGAACCTCATGTGCATTTGGTACTCCTTGCTCTTCAAGATTTGTAGATGGATGTTCAAGAAATTATCTTCATCATCACATATTTGAGTTCTATACAAATCAGAAATGTCAATCTTTTGTAAATTTTCATCAAAAATGACATGTGGGATTCTTCCACAGTCTTATTTTCAAGATATAAACTCTGTAAGCTCTTGAAGTTTCAGAATAACTAAGAAAATTGATTCAAAACTTTTGCATCAAATTATCAAGATTCTTTGTTGTTATTGTGAACAAAACATTTGCAACCAAAATTTTTGAAATATGACACACTTGGCTTTTTTTCTTGAACAACTCATAAGGGGTTTTTTTTGATCTTTGGTCTTACTAATGCTCTATTCAAAATGAAATTAGCTGTATTACAGCTTCTGCCCAAAAAGATTTAGACAGTTTACTTTCAATGAGCATAGTTCTGGCCATTTCCACAAGAGTTCTATTTTCTTTCTACAACTCCATTTTGTTCTGGAGTTCTAGGGGAAGAAAACTTATGGAGAATTTTCAGTTCAGTGCAAAGATCAGAAAATGATTTGTTTTCAAATTCACCCCATGATCTATCAAAATAGATTTAGTTTGAAAGATAAATCCACTAAGGCAGAATTGTAAAATCTCCTGAATTCTGAACATGCATCACTTTTATGGGATAAAAAAAGACCCAAGTATATCTTGTAAAGTCATCAATGATCACAAAGCCATATCTATTACCACTGAGACTTTGAGTTCTGGTTGGACTAAAAGATCCATATGAAGCAACTCAAGTGGTTTAGATGAAAGTACTTCATTGAACACTTTAAAAGATTTTCTTATTTGTTTTCCTTGAGCACATATCCCACAAACAGGATTGTCAATGACTGGAAAAGATTCAGGAAGACCTTTACAAGTTTCATTCTTATGAGTTTACTAATGGTTGTGAAACTTGCATGACCCAACCTTTTGTGCCACAACCAAGCAGTGTCAATTTTATTTGCAATCAAGCAACATTTAAAGAGGAATTATCACACAAATCAATCATGTAAACATTATTTTCTCTTTTTCCAATCAATTTATTTTCTCAAAAGAGGAGTCAATTATTTTGCATGAATCATGTTCAAAAAGAATCCTGTGACCATTGTCACACAATTGACTAATGCTAAGCAAGTTGTAATTCAGACCCTCAACAAACAAACATCATCACTTAAGGTAATGTAAGACTTACCAATTTTCCTTTGCCAATTATTTTTCCTTTATTCTTACCTCCAAAGATGACTGATCCACCTTCCTTTTCAATCAAGCATGAAAATTTATTTCTGTCTCCTGTCATGTGCCGTGAACATCCATTGTCAAGAATCAGGTTGGAATTGGATGCACGGCTTTCTGCACATACCAATTAGACAAGAAAAGTTTTTGGTACCCACATGAGATTGGAACCAACATCCTGAGTGAGAAGAGATAACAAATCCTTTCTAACCCAAATTTGTGTATTTTTCTTCACAGTGTTTTTTGAAACAAAAGATTCAACTTTTTGTTTTTCAATTTTCTGACATTATGCCTCTTAGTTGATTTGTTCCACTGTGAAAAACTTGGCATGTATTGCTGTTGATATGCAGGAAAAGATGAATGATAGAATAAGGATTGAACCATTGTTACCATTGTACCTTTGGTTCCAGACTTATTCCATCTTGAATTATAAGAGGAGAAAACATTCCAATGCCATGAGAAAGATGATTATTGATTGGTTTGAAGTTTTTGTGATTTTTATAAGAAGGGTAGGTCGACCTCTGACTGGGATAGGTCGACCTGTGCATAGTGTGTGTCGACGTAGGTAGGGTATGTGTCGACCTCTCAGGTTTTGTTTTTGTATTTTTCCTTTGTTTTCAGATGAGCTTGTCTTGACAAATTTTATTAAAGGTGTTTTTGAAGATTTTTTTTTTTTGGAGATGATTTAGTTTTCTTTGAATTTTGTGGTTCAAACCTAGCCAAACTTGTTTGAATTCATCTTAACTCCAAGTAGAGCATTCAGATTGTCTTTCCCTTGAATGAAGTTATTAATGATATCTTCTTTTTCTTAATGCAAAGATTGAGTTTTTCAATTTGATTCAAATTATCATGATTTTTTTTTCTTCAAATTTCTTGATAGAGTTGATGAGTTTTTGTTCAATTTTGAATTTTCAATTTCAGATCATCAACAAAAATCAACAGTTCATCATTTTCTTTGATTTGGTCTGAAATTTGAGCTTCCAATTCAGAAATCTTACAGATGATGAATATCATGAAGAATTCTTTCAATTTTTCTTTTTAAGTATTTATTTTCTTTTCTAATTTCAGACATACTTTCAACCAAGTTACCATATGCTTATTGTCAATCTTCAATGGTAAATAGTTCAAAGGATATATCTACCTGTTCTTCGCTGCTTCCAGCCAAGAAGCAGATTTCATTCCCTTCTGAACTTGAGGATTCTTCATTGCAGTCTGAGCTTTCATCATCTGACCATGTAGCCACCATGGCCTTGTTCTTCTTTTGTGAATTCCTTCTTGTGGTTTATGTGCTTTTCCTTCTTACCTTCTGGACAATCAACCTTCATATGTCCAGATTTGTTACACCTATAACACACAGGAATTTCATCAGTTTTCTTATGATCAACATGAGAGAAATGTTTCTTTTTACTAGACATGGCATTTTGCTTATTACCAAAATTCTTCTTGTTTGATTTCAGAAATGCCTTAATTGTCTGGTGATGAAAGCAAGAATATCATGATCAGATTCAGATTTCTCAGACTCAGAATTTTCTTTAGATTTTCCTTATTACTTGATGAGCTTTAAGAGCAATAAGGCAATGGTTTTTGTTTTTAGCATGTGTTCTTCTGATCTCTTAAGGTTTAACTCATATGTCATTAATGATCCAATGAGTTCATCCAATGTGATTTTGGATAAATCTTTGAATCTTCAATGACAGTTGCTTAGTGTGCCATATAGGAGATAATGAGCGCAAGATTTTTCTTACCAATTCTTCATTTGAGTATTCCTTACCCAAGGCTCGAAGTCCATTTATAATACCATGAACCTGGCAAACATCTCAGATATAGTTTCATTAGATTTCATGATAAACAACTCATAATCAGAAACTAACATGTTAGCCTTAGTCTCCCTAACCTGAGATATGCCCTCATAAAGCAATTCTAATTTATCCCACATCTCCTTGCAGACTTACACATAGAGATTCGGAATACTCCTTTGGATGGATGGCACATTGCAGCATGTTCATGGCGCTGTAGTTCAGGGTGACCCTTCTGATCTGCTCCCTGGTCCATTGATCTTCATCTCTAGTGACTTCAATTGGTCTTTTTCAACAATTCTCCATACTTCATAGTTTGTCTCTAAGAAAAATCATCATCCTATTCTTCCAGTAGGATAGTCAGTACCATCAAAAAATGGAGGCCTATTGATGAATGACCTTCAGCAACAAAACCTCTAGAGTCCATGATAAAGACAACCCAAACCAAAACACACAGCAATTTGAGCAAGTGATCAAAATATGAAATACAG